>SOPF01029192.1:0-70380 GCA_012979155.1 Hypericum perforatum
ATAATTTGACGACCAGACCCGGACCAGACCATCATCATCATCATCCATTGTGTTATGATTCCATCCAAACAGAAAGAAAAAGAAGAAGAAAAGTATAATCATCCATTGCGATTTATTATGTGGGTCCCTTTGTGGACGTTGGATTACATGCTACCTACCCTAAGCTTTATCCAATTCCCCTCATATCTTTAATAATTTTTCTAAACAACCGCTCTCATCTCGTGACAGATATTATTCTCTCTTCTTTTTGGTGTGATCATGACATATATTCTTCAGCGGTCTGGGAGTCCTCTCTTATATTTTAAGTGGGGTGCCCCTGTTAGTTGCTATCTGCGACGACAAATGACGCAAAAAAGTCGTTGATCTAATCTTTGTATTAAGCGTTTCGTTCTGGGCTTTGAGATTATTAATTAATTACCCAGTGATATGGATCTGTCATGTCTTTATGTGAATGCCACGTCAGATCAATCCGGTCAACGTCATCAGAAGCTTACGTGAGAGGCTAAGACTGAACCATAAACAGCTTGCAAATTAATTCTTCATGGTTAAGCTAACCCCGGATAAGGGAAAAGAGAGATAAACTCCAAAAAAAATGGAAGAATACAATTAACATACATGTGGTTTCAATAATTTCACTTTTAGGCTGTGTGGTTTCAATTTGATAATTTAGTTCTTGCGATTTTCAATGTTTGACATTACACGGTCCACCACGGTCCACTCCGGATGATGGAGATAAAACTTCCATCTACTTTGCCACGTAGGCAAATATATTGTTGTTTTATTGTTCACGTGGCAAGATGACTGGTAAGTCGTTTGACATAATTTTAAGTATGATAATTATTAAATCAGTTGCGAACTTTTTTTCGTTCCTTTACCAATCAAACCGATAATGCCAATAAGATCAAACTAATCAAACCAAGTTTCAACTTCACTAGCTCTCGTCAATCGAGAGAGTGAAGTTGTGGCGATGGGGTTAGGATCGGTACCTTACCAATTTTAGGGTTTATTATTCTTGTTGTCATCGGGTTGTTGATACGTATTAGAGGAAAATAGATGACGTGTTCTTTTTGGGTTGGGATATGAGACGGGGAAAGGAGAATCAAGGTATGGTCTTAGGGTTGCGATGGGGAACACGGGTGAGCCAGATAGGAAATGACGTCACTTGGGCTCGGTGTCTCTTACTAACACGTTATCTTCATGTCCAAAACGCTTCTCTTTCTTCTTGTCTTCCGCAACATCACTTGGGTTTTCTTCTTGTCTTTGTTTGTTTTTCATATGGATTTAATGATTTTTCTAGAATTGAAAAATTATGAGGAGGGATGAGAGTAAAGAGAGGTAGGAGAGGGGGAAAGAGAAGAGGAAGAGAAAAATTTGAGAATGATTTAGTAATTATCTACTCAAAACTATGTCAAACAACTTACACAGTTATCCGAATAATAAAACAATGTTGTATTTGCTTACATGGCAAGGTACATTTTATCTTCGTAATCCGAAATCGACCGTATATTGTAAAAAATTGGAAAGCACAAGGACTAAGTTATTAAATTGTAATCACACGGTTTGAAAATGAAAATAGTGAAACTAGAGTTATGCTAGGTGTAATTTTTCCTAAAAGAAACGATCACCTGATTAGGGTTTCCAGAGGGTTTTTCCTTTGAGATTCTTCTACCTTTTGGAATCTCCCCTCTTCATCTTCGGTTTGATCTCTCTAACTTGTTCTCCTCGGAGGAAATTATGGCTTATCAGCCGGTTCCGGGTCCCGGATCGGGCTCCAGCTTCCAGCGCATGAACTCTCCGTTTGGGGATACCACGTACACCAAGGTATTCGTCGGCGGCCTTGCGTGGGAGACCCAAAGCGATACGTTGCGCCGCTACTTCGAGCAGTTCGGGGAGATCCTGGAGGCCGTCGTGATCACTGACAAGCACACCGGCCGCTCCAAAGGCTACGGCTTTGTGAGTACATATAGTTTTCCTTTGTGTCTTTTGCCAAATTCGATCATTGATATTGAAACCCGAGGCTGGAATGACACGATCATGGAATTGCGTTTGTGGTGGAGGGTATAGGTGACTTTCCGGGAACCCGAGGCTGCCAGGCGAGCCTGCGCCGATCCCGCTCCTGTTATTGATGGCCGCCGTGCCAACTGTAATTTGGCTTCCCTTGGCCGCCCTCGCCTCCCGCTCCCTGTATATGGTACTATTTCCGTATTTCTTTCCCTATCTACTGAGTTTGATCCTAAGTATCATTTCCCGATCTGTGTGGCTTGGTGTGCGTCGCGCTTGCCTGTTGGGCTAATTGTGTCTGACTTCTTGCAGGGCGTCCAAGAACTCCTGTCCCGTACATCGCTGGCATGCAAACCGCTAGGGGAGCCTATGTTGGAGGTTTTGGGTATCAGCAAACACCTCCGTATGGCTACCAACAGGGAATGGTGTACCATCCATATGGGTGAGCTATGTTAAATGCTGTTACCCACTCCTGTTTTCTATTACTTGCTCCTAAGTGCCACTTTAATCAAGCGGCCCTGCGTGTGTCGTTAGATTGAGTTTTGGTAGTTGTTCCTCTCTTTCATTTGCAAAACTCAACTTCTATAGTATATGCATGATTTGGCCTTTTTGGCAATAGCTTTGATCGTTAACAATGGTACCATGTGTTACTTGATGTTGTCATCTCAAATTTGATCTCTGACCTAATATTGACTGGCTGTTCATCCGTGCAGATACACCTCATATGGTGCTGATTATGTTTATCCCCAGGTAAATTGTTTACACAGTTGTACTAGCAATTTGTTATTTCTTCATTTTACAGGAATTCAAACATGGATTCTTTAATTTCCTAGCACTTCTTTAAAAGTCTGAGTCAGACCTCAAGCACTCTTAAATTTTGTTTGCTGTCTAGTTCTTTATACTTTCTAAAATCAAAGTGCTCTCGAGTGTCTAATTCTCATGGAAAATGGTAGGGTGGCTACAATCCATATACGGGTCAGCAATACTATCAAATCTATGGAGTTCCTGGGACAGTAAATACAGCCGTTTATCCATCTGTACCTGGAGGTCATGGTTACACTCCTGTGCAGGGATACGCCATGCCGGGTCATCAAATAGTACAGTTCACTGGGCCTAGTGTGAATGCACTAACCTCCTCTTCCATGGCCACAATTCAATCACCTTATCCAGCCGGTATTTCTTTCTCTCGTTAACCCTGCAATTGTTACGCGAAGGCAGAAAAAAGTCATCGTTAACAAGCTGTGTCTCAAACTCAGGCATGCCGGCCCCTGTTCCAGCTCAACCACAGTTTATTGTTTCTGCTCCTTCTCAATACATGCAGGGAGACGGTTCTGATAAAAAAACAGGATGATGTGTTGATCAAGGTGATTGTTCAAAACCACCTACTTTAGTCCGGGTTTCTTGCTTTGGGAGAGTTGTGCCTACTGGTATGCGCTTGTTACAGGTATCCTTCAGATTGCAGCAGGACTAAGAGCAGCGGGACTGCTACTTGAGTGGCGGGCTTCGGGATCTAGCCTTGCATGCTTACTTAATTTGCATTGTAGAGGTAAACTTTATTTAATTGTTCTCCTCTTGGCTTGTGAATTAAGTATGTGAGTAGAGGTTTAAAAGGGTAGACGTGTCATTGAGCTTTTTCATTAGTCTCTTGTCCCTGGAAGAATTTGGTATTAGCTCAAATATGAAATAAAAAAAGAATCGAACAGCCTTATAGGTCGGTATGTGGATAAAAGGCTGATTATTGAACCTTGTGATGTTGCTGTTTGTTGATGTACTTAATGGCTATGCCGACGAGGGATCAGGAATTGATGTAGTGATTGAAGTTGCTAAAGCTTATGAGGTGTTCAAAAGACTCGAGAGCTTTCACATATAGGATCTATATCTGTGGTTTGCAGCTTACCTTTTGGCTAAAGCTAGTCCAATTCTTGTTTAGTGTGCAAAATAATAGGATAAATGTTAGGTTCGATAGGAATTGAGACTTCTACCGGGAGCGGTAGTGCTCAACTGGGAGTTGGACAAGAATAAAAGAAAGAGAGATATTTTCTTTGACTGATGAATACATGTTGATCCTCTTTATATAGTACGAGAATAGTAAAAGGTACATAATATAATGCGGCTACGTCAATACGGTTAATGTATGAAACTCAAAGGTTGAATGTGATAAACGGATGTAGTAAATAGGTGCATCGCATCATGGTCATAACACTAAATAGTAAATAGTTAATAATGATCTGGTGATTTCTTTGTGTTGTCTTGTTGATCCATACTTGTTTATGCTGTAAATATTTCTCTACAGATGGAATTTGCGAAGTTGTAGTGTCCAGTGTATTCATAAACTGATTGGTTCCTGACGCTGTGCAGGTCATACATAATCATATGCTCTCCTTGTTGGTGTCTTGAGTCGCTCCTGATGGTGTAGAAGGACCAAGGAATGTGGAATGGTTCTTCCTTCAACCCCCCAGTGTATCTAGACCCTCGTCATACACACTGCCATAGAAGCTCGGGTTGAGTGGAAGGCAGTGATGCATTTGATGTCATGCCGGAAATGGATTCCGGCAGAGCCATCCCCATGGGGAATCAAACTTTGTATAAAGTTCATGTTAGAATCAACATATGATTCGTTTGTAGGAGTCGTAGTAAGCAGGGGTCCGGGGAAGGGGTTGTACAGAGAGTCCCGGACCCTGGTCTGGCCTACTGTGGTCGTCTGCATTGTAATTAAGGATCATCAAAGGGAGAAATATGTGCATATTAGTGGTCTCAAGGTAGGACATAGATTCATCATGTAAGGAAAGGCGGACTTCAAAGCATGAGGGAAGCCTAGAAAGAAAGAAAAAAGAATTTCATTTGTGAAGAAGGAAGGAATACTTCTTTGTGTGATGTTCATACACATTTTCTTTAAAATGCATCCTAATTGGTTGGAATTAATGTATTGCTTACAACCGTTAAAAGGGGGTGGAATTAATTATGGGAAATTGGAAAATGAGAGAAAATATGCAAATGCCAATGCTTCTTCCTAATAATAAATGCATGCTTTGCATTCACGTTCCTTTTGTTAAAAATGGAGGGAGGGAGAGAAGCGTCTTTTTCTTTGTTTACGTGTAAACAAATACATAATTATGAAGAATTTAACAAGAAACAAACAGAGAACCAACCAACAAATTGACTAGATTTGATGTAATTGACAGCCAGGATTGATTAGGATGAGTACTATCATAATATGTTGGGTATGGACTTGGACTGTACAAATCAGTCTTTTTTTTCGCAATATTGATATTTTTTATGTGGTGGTATTTTTTTTTTATGCGATAGTAATTTATGTAAGATTTTTTAAAAAAAATTCATAAGTTCGCAATTTTTGCAAAAAAAAATCTACTTGTTTTATAGTCCGTATCATACAGAAAAAAAATATCATTCATAACTCAATCTAATGGAGTCCTACCAATATATACAAAACAGCAATTAAATTGCTCATAACAAACTACCACCCCCAAAGAGGAGAGAGGAAGAAGAGTAAATAGCAAACAATAAATACTTCACGAATTTTATGTTTTAGGCCTCGTATTTGTTCTTTGTTTTTCTTTTTCATTTTCTATTGGGAGTTTCGTCTTCTTATTCCAATAAAAAGGAATACATAATTATTAAAGGTAAGTCCATTATTGAGTTTGAGGAGGCAGTAGGGGGAAAAAGGTGAATTGCGAATAACCTACCCCTATTTCTTCTTTTGTAGGCAATAAAGGAGGGTGGTGGAAAATGGAAAATAAAATATCCGGCATTAAAATATTCTTGGTAACCTGGTAATATTCGGAATTCTCCCAAAGAGAAGAAAAAAAAAAAAAAAGCTCTTGGAGCGTCTCCTACAATTACCCTCCCACGAGACCAGATCCCTGGAACTTCGCCACTCTGGTAAGATTGCTTATATTAATATTTTTAACCGAGTCTGTCAACGTGGATAATAATTAAAAAGCCTGGGAAAAATTCAGTAGCTAGAATTTGGGATTTAGTTTTATTGTTTTTTTAGGACAATCAGGAGGAAGTCTCGCAGTTTGCTGTTTAAGTACGTTTAGTTTTGACTTTGTGGAGTTAGTTGCAGACAGCTACCGAGTAATTCGATCTCCCACTGCCTTCTTACTAGATCCTGTCTTTTTTATAGGTCCTGTTCTCTCTCTCTCTCTCTCTCTCTCTTTGGAGTTCCTGTGGTTGTTCATTTGTGGGGTTGACTTTGGTTTCGTTGTCTGACAGGACAGAAGAATGAAGAAGGAGTAGATGCCTATGTGAAGAGACAGTTATATATAATATATAAATATCTTTAGAGAGAGAGAGAGAGAGAGAGAGAGAGAGAGATGTCAGGGGGAGGAGGATCCCAAGTTATGACGAGCACTCAAAGTACAACCAATATCCACACTAACGCAGCTAACAACGACTCGGCTGCAACTGCATTCTCCTTACCCGAATTCTCGCAGCAGCAGCCGCAGCCGGAGAGTCGGTCTGCTTCGCAGATGCACAGCATGCACCTCTCCTACCAGCCCTCCCTCCAGGGGATCAACGACAACAACAGCACCACCGGCATGGGGGACCATAATCATCCATCATCAATGCTCCTCAAGAAGAAGCGGGGCCGTCCTAGGAAGTACGCCCCGGATGGCTCCATGCCATTTGCTGCTGCTGCTCCTCCTCCAGCCTCCTCCCAGATGCCTCTGCCTACCTCTGGACCCCACCAGCCCCAGCCGTTCCAGGCTATGGCCACTGCTCCTCAGCAGCCCATTGCCGCGCAAATGGGCGAAGTTGGATCCCCTTCTACCGGAAAGAAAAGAGGCAGACCCCTCGGTTCTGGCAAGAAGCAACGGCACCTTGATGCTATAGGTATTTCTGTCCACTTAATTGCATCTTTTTAATGTAAAAAATGTGTTAAATCTTTTTTAAAGAGTTGATTATTCCCTGACATGTGGTGGTTCGCAGGGCCTGTAGGATTTGGATTTACGCCTCATGTTATCACCGTCAAAACCGGGGAGGTCTCTCTTTTACTTTACCCTTCAAATTTTCTCATCTTCTTTACCTTAATTAATTTTGACGCTTCTGTTTCTATTTAAGGTTTATTCGAATTGCGTGACAAATGACCCTTTTCTTATTTAGTGCTCTGCTGCATTGCTGCAGATCTTTTTGTTTTATTAGGTTATGCATCAGTTCCGAGTCATAGTTCTAACTTCTAACATATCACAAAATTGTTGTGATTGCCTGAAAATTGATGTTCCAATGTGGACGTGTTTAGGACGTGTCATCGAAAATAATGGGCTTCTCCCAGCATGGTCCAAGGGCTATCTGTGTACTCTCAGCAAGTGGCTCCATCTCCAATGTGACCCTTCGCCAACCAGCCACATCCGGCGGAACTGTTACTTACGAGGTTCGGTAATTTGCTGCAGAATTCCCCATTTCAATTGCATTGCCTGTAACCTAAGTCTCTCCTCTGATTTGAAAATGCAGGGCCGGTTCGAAATACTATCGCTCTCTGGATCGTATCTACCATTGGAAGATGGGGGCCAAAGAAGTAGAACAGGTGGATTGAGTGTGTCATTATCCGGACCAGATGGTCGTGTGCTTGGTGGAAGTGTGGCGGGTCTACTAGTTGCTGCAACTCCCGTACAGGTTATTTCTCCTTTTCGATTATATGATATGATCGCCATTTCATAAAGCTATATACAGATTCACAGATGTTTAAAACATCAGGTTTTCAACTCCAATATTTTGGCTACCCATTTCTGGGCTTCTTGTGTTGACATCCAACTCGTTGTCAGTTGTGACACCCAAATGTCTGTGTGTATGTACAGGTAGTCGCTGGGAGTTTTGTTGCGGATGGCCGCAAAGACTCGAAGCCAGTAAACCATATCGAACCCATATCTGCAATGAAAATCACTTCCACAGGGGGTTCAACAGGGGGTAGCAGCCCACATTCACATGGCGGTCTTAGTGAATCATCGGGGGGCCCTGGAAGCCCGCTTAACCAGATCTCTAGTGCCTGCAACAACAACAACAACAACAACAACAACCCACAAATCATGTCTGGCATTTCATGGAAGTAACCAGCAACCAACAAAGAGATCAGCTCCGTGTTGTTGGCAGATGACAGTAGGCATTAGAGAACCCGTTAACTAGGTTTCGTGGATTTTAGATTCCTACTTCGGATGCTATAGCTTGTAACAGTGTCGTATTAAGTATATGGAGCGGGTTTGCCCTTTTGGAGCTTGCTACGCAGCTCGACTTTTTGTTGACGATAATTCTCATATGTAGGGGAAGTTGTTCCCATTTAAACATCTACCACTTGAGGAGGAAATTGCGAGATTTTGACATTCGCGTTGTACAAAAGTATGGAAATAGGAAATCAACAACTTACCTTGCTTTAAATTACAAACAACAACCATAAATATCGCAGAACTTTTACAGGAATCATCCATTGCTTACCACATATAATAGCAACTTACGATTGAGCTCTCTTCAACAGAAACCGCAATGAGAGTATCCCAAGCACAAATGTCTGCCAAAACCATCCTCTGGCGTTGGCATGATCCACTTTTCTCGCCAAATGCCATGCGTAGAATGCTTCTCCTACATGTAACACCACGGCTAGAACAAATACCAGCCTCATGATCCACATCGATCTAAAGACAAAGAGACCTAATGATCGCAGTGGTGATACTGGCCCTATATCAGGTAGATAAGCCGCACAGAACAATGAAATTATTCCAATAACAACGCCGAACCATGTGTATATGGTAGGCCCATCCAGGCTTCTCCTTTTCCTCTCTTCCCAGTACGAGATTGTTGCTGCCATGCCTTCCCGAGGAGTCACCATAGGGGTGTAGCCCAACTCCGCCTTAGCTTTGAGGAACGAGAAGTAGTGAGTCACTCCAACCTATCGAAACAAAAAATCGTGGGAATCAAGAACACATAGATAATAAGAAGCAATTGCATGAAGAAAACTAAGCAGCAATTGCAAACCCACCTTGTATACTTCTGCTGGTAAAATCATTGGCTGAGGAAGCCACCTATGGTTTAACCATGGATACAACACTGTGTAGACAAACCAGAAAAGCCTCGCAAGAAGCATAGCTTGAGGGACCGACAGTGATTTCGTTGGCAGATCATAATCCAGACTTATAAGCAAGGGCCTCAAGAACTCGCAAGTGTTGACAGGTGAACCTGCGGTGAAAGCTGGTCGCATCAGAGATAAATACTAAGCGATTTAGATACTTTGTCAGGAATTGCAACCGGCCAATGCTGTTACCGTCGGATATGAAATACGGCTGGCCCCCAGCTACAGGATCACCTTCCTTGCCAGGAATATCATCCAAAAGCGCCATGCTGGCCAGAAGCAGTGCAATGACAAGGTTGTCTATGTAAACCCAGTCCGTCTTGACACTTGCATCTCCAATCCTGAAGAGAAACAGGCCCAGCTTGGTCAGCGATATGATCCTTGGCATGTGCCTCTCTTCACCAGGCCCATATATAGCAGCTGGACGTATAGCACACGTGTAGAGGTGTTTCCCACGGCTGTTCCTGCATCACGTGGCAGCGAAACAATCAGTTGATAAAAGTCAGACCTCGCCACCAAATAAACAAGCGTAGTAAGGGAGAAAGCCGTACTTGAGAGGACGGCCATTGTACTTGAGGACCAACTGTTCAGCGATAGACTTGGTACGACCATACGGATCGACGTGGTCGTCAATGGGGAAGTAAGGCAATGCCTCGTTCCCGTTGACAATCTCCTTTCCGCCAAAGACGACATTGTAGGTGCTGACGTATACTAGCCTCTGGATCCCAAAGTCGAGGCAGGCTTCCAGGACGTGGCAGGTGCCATTGATGTTGACCCGATCGACGCGGCCGAACTGCATCATCTCCTTGCCGGACATGCCGTAGGAAGCCAGGTGGAAGACGCAGTCGGCTCCGGGAAGAACCTTGTCGACATCCTTCTTGTCGGAAATGTCCCCTGCGTTTCCCCATATTTTTATATTAGGTCATATGATAAGATCGATCGACTGCGTAATTAAAAGATAATTATTAAACAAAGAAAGGGGACCTTGGACGAAGATGACGCCGTTGGAGAGGAGGTTGGGGAGGGAAGGGGAAGAGGGGCGGAGGTCAAAGGCTTTGACCTGGAGAGCTCCCCTCCGGATTAGCTCTAGGCAGAGCGTTGACCCGACGAAGCCCAGACCTCCGGTCACCACAAACCGCTTCCCTTCGATCCCCTCGTTCTCGCTCAAATGCATCTCCCTCTCTCTCTCTCTCTCTCTCTCTCTCTCTCTCTCTCTCTCTCTCTCTCTCGCTGTCTCTCTCGATCGTAGCGGCGAAGGAGAGGAGTGGACCTTTTGGGAGACGGTGGAACTGATGAGTGAGTGACGTCATGCCTTTGGATTTTTATACTTACGGATACGGTGTCGTTTCAAAGACTTGTGGGCTTGACGTTTGGGCGTGAGTGGGCTTTTGTGGTTAGTGGACGGGCCCATATATTTGGAGAAGGGGAGGGTCCGTTCTGTTGATACAAATAGTCTATACAAGAGGGAGGGAGTCTAAGAAAGAGTTTCTGTCTGGAATCAAACAGATCAGCGGAGTTGGGAGAGGAACACATCACAGGTACCCACCCCTTCACCTGCTGTTTGCCCTAACTGGGGTGGGCCCTCCTTTGCTATGTTTTTGCTAAACCATTTTATATTATATACAGTTTGTGAGTTGTTGACTTTTGTCGTCTTGACCTAGTTGTGGGATGTTGACTGTTGTCTTGACCTAAGTAGTGGATTCTCTGACTTTGGGTTGAACTAAGTAGACTTTGTTACATTCGCGACCTTTGCTAGGGATTAGAGGTTGATGGTAGCTGCCATTATGTGGTCTGGTGAGTTGAACCAAGAAAAACGATGATTGATACATAAAGGTCTTTTGGTTATAGATCTTATTCTTTGTGCTTGTTCCTTAATTCTTCAGGTTACTTTTATTGGGCTGTAACGGACTTAATTCATGATACTTCTCTGTCGGATTTTATTCTAATTTATAACGCTTAACGGACAACGTAAGCTGAATAGCTGTAGGAACTAGAATTGAGAGTGCAGTAGAAATGGATGCGCTGGTATTTACTTCCACGTTCAAATGACCACTTTCAAAATCGAAAATACAAGTTTCCCGATTTCAAACTACAAAAAATGAGGTTTCTGGATTCTGGATGAATAGGGGTCAAATGGATTGATCAAAAACAATCAAAGCTGTGTTCGCAACATCCGTCTTGCAAAAGTTAGACACTGTCCTGACTGGTGGTTTTAGTTCGTTGAGTGACACCAATGAATTCGCGAAACAAGCTTTCAGTGATGCGGCGATGCTTCTTCATCCAACGCTTCTCTAATTGATTTATTGTTCTACTTTATATACAACATTCCATTTTGCTCTTCTGCTCTTTTCTTTGAGTGACTGTCTCCCTCATTTGTTTGTCTGTTCTGTGAAGTTTGCTTATTACTTATTTGACTGATATCTCAGGATATGGATCAGAATCTTAACCATCCAAAATTGAAGCCATCAGTCAAATTGATAGGAACTGCCAAAGAGGGCACCCCTGGGCCTGCGCTTGGTCATGTTGACATTGGCACCAACGATGATGCTTTTATGTTCAGGGTTTCATTGCCTGGTATCCGTAAGAATGAATGTAAGTAGCTCTCTCTGATTGTAATTTAGTTGGACATCACAACTGGGCGTTGCAGCAAATTTCCTGCAATGCTGAGCTAATATAGATCATCACCGTTGGATGACTGAGACTTTGCTTCTTCTGCAGCAAACTTGAAATGTGAGATCCAAAAGGACGGGACTGTGAACATCCACGGATATGTAACATCCGAGGGAGAAATTCTGAAAGAGTCGTCTACTGTGTTTCAGATGAGGGTCCAACAACTCTGCCCGGATGGAGAATTCGGGGTCTCCTTCAAACTACCAGGGCCTGTTGACCCTCGTCTCTTCTCTCCTAGTTTCCGAGCAGATGGCATACTAGAAGCTGTCATTCCGAGGCGCAAAGTAGCTAGCACCCCAAACGATGCATGAGCTCACTGCAAATTGGAGTCCTCGTAGGACACTAGATGAATGGTCGGAAGAAGATGGAAGTTCTATCAAGTAGTTATATGATGCTTATTTTGCAACGCTTTCCATTTGCTGGTGGTGAAGCTCATATTAGGCTAAATGGTAAGCTTCCTGAATTGTTAAAGTTACAGTATCACAAAAAACAAATTGTTTAGAGAATGCGCTGGAATATCTCCTGACGGTATTAGAATTAGTGTGTTTCTCGCAGTTGGACGTGAGTCAACTGTTTCGTAAGCATATGAAATCAAAGAGTACCGCATGTATTGTGTAGCCAAATCATACATAACATACATAATGGCATGCCCTTACAATGTAGGAAATTATTGAATCAACGAAGAAAAAGAAAAAGGGAAATGGTGGATGACTGAAGCAAGCAAATGACACAAGTAATGGGATGATGGTCATTTGTTCTTGGTGGGATAAGAAGCCATCTTATTGATCCCGCAGAGTCCTTCGGGCTTGCCGGTGCTTCTCTTCAGCCTTATGAACCCTTTCTCTCCCCATTTCGGACCCCATGAGTTCTTCACAATGATATAGTCCATTCCCTTTGTGGTGGACGTGGATCCATATCCAACAGCTGCCACTCCGTGATCCAGATCGGTTCCACAATGTCCGTCGAAAACACCCTGCATTTGCACTCATCAGTTTTCCTCCCGTTGCAGATAGATAATTCATGACGATAATGATGACGACGACGTTGACTTAGTTGTGTGGCTTACCCCGCTGTAGAACTGAAACTCGCGGCCAGAAGCGTCGATGGCAACACTGAGAGGCTGGTTCGCGAGTGCTTTCAATAGGCTCTGCTCGTCGTTCTGAGGCACGTCATGGTATCCGCTGATGGTCACCATCTCCGCCGCCTCCTTTTTACACCCAAAAGAGACACGGTCATCACAAATTTTGTAACGAAGATTTACAAGTTATCGAAGGGGAAGAAGTGAAGTAGTAGTGCTAGTACCTCCCGCATTTCACAGGTGCCCTCTTCCATGATATACGGGTAGTCGTCCTCCTTGTGGAGTCCACCAGTGGAGACGATGTATGAAAACGCGTAATCCATAAGGCCGCCGTTGCATCCGTTGTTGTAGCTCGTGTCGCAATCGATGAGCTCCTGTTCGGATAGAGACGTCAAGTTCCCTGTAACTATCTGGTTGATGCCTTCTACTGCTGCCACTGTAGAAAATGCCCAGCAGCTACCGCACGAGCCTTGGTTCTTGACAGGAGTAACAGCTCCTTTCTTCCTCCAGTCAACAGACTTGGGGATGGCCTCGACATCCTTGTACGTGAAGTGATCAAGGGCGCAATCTTCGCTGACAGGCCTGAGGTCTGGTTTAAGCCCCAAGTAGTTGTTCTTGAACTCTTCGTGTGTCAAATCAGCAAAGCCGTTAAGTCCGAGCCAGTAGTTGGTGACCCGCTTGTTGGTCTCGTCGATATGGAACAAGTTGTCCTTGAAGATCTCGAACCTCTGCAACTTCTCCTCGATGGTCTCGTATATCTTGCCGTGCTTTGACATCCACTTTTCGAACAGATCGATCAGCTTGTCGGAGGACGCTAAGTCGTCCGGAGTGTATCCGACGATGGAGAAATCACGAGCAAATGCTAACGAGGAAACGGACACAGCTAGAACAAGGGCAAGACATAAACGCGAGCAAGAGAGAACCATTTTCGTATTATTATTGTTAGTGTAGAAACAAGTAGAGATTGATGATATGAACTGAGAAGAGATACTCGCTGCTTTATATCGATTGCAGAATACATGTGCGTGTGCATGTTATTTCTTCTGTAAATTAGGTGTGTGTGGCTTTCAAGTAAAGTTTGGAGGATTAATCTGTTTACTTGACTCACAACATCCCGAGTCTTCAAGTTTGGTTCTCATTGCTGCCTTTTGATCCAAGCATAATATATATGACGTATCTCGAGTACAGATTACATAATACTACAAAGACGTTTCATGCTTAATTATTTCAATTCACTTATACTTTGGTATTTATTCACTTAGTTTATTGTTTTTTGAAAGGTTATTCACTTAGTTTATCCCAGGTTTGGAACGATCCATAGGGCCTTTCAATTCGTAGAATTGCTGTATCTTTAAAAATGTCGATTTTAGTAATAATAGTTAGATCCAAGTTGAAAGAAATGTGTTTTTTTTTGTCGAGAAAAGATGTGTAGTTGTAATGTTAAAAAAACGTTAGAAAAGGTAATTTGGGCCTGAAGATGTGGACTCGTAGCGGAATGGGCACGAGCCCATTTGTCTGTGGGAGTACCTAAAAGCTGCTAGGCATCCATCAGGGCCATCACAACTTTTACGTATCTTATGTCCCAATAAAAATAAAATAGCAAAGGCCGGCCGGCCGGCCGGCCGAATAATACGATATTTACAGAAGGAAAGAGGTATAGGCTGATAGAGATGAATAATTGCGGACAGAGTTTGGGGTTTGTGTATTCAACGGAGGTTATGGATTTAATAATCTTTTTGATTTAGATGGTAACCAAAATCATGGAATCGTTAATTTATATTTAATTTGAGTGACATTATTAAATGATGACAATATTTTCAAACAACTATTTAGTATTGTTTTGTTATAAAAAGATTGGGAAAAGTTCAATTTTAGTACCTGTGATTTCGTACTTTTTGATATATGATCATGTACTTCAAAAACGACCAAACAAGTCCTGAGGTTAGTGATGCGTCCAAATGTGGATCTAAATAATGCGTGCAAGAGTACACGATCGCAACAAGTAATAAAGTGATAAGTAACATCGTCTCCACAGGGAATATGTAAATCAATTCTCTAAGTACCGGATTATGGATTCTTGATTTTAATCTAAGCAAATGAATTGGAGTGATTGGTGATTCTAATTCTACAAATTGCTATACGAACTTAGGGTCGTCAATCCTACTTTCGAACAACAATCAAATCTAAAGCAAGTTGGATTTAGGGTCGTCAATCCTATTTCCAAACAATAAATAAATCTAAAGTAATTGAATGAGGTTCATATTATAGATCAAGGTCGTCAATCTTAACCTTAATATGAACAATCAAACGATGAATAACACTTACAATGATTATATTTGTATGTTAAAGACTAAGGTCGTCAATCTCAATCTTAAACACACACATACAAAATTTCAAGCACTAAACACCTAATTGAATGAAAAGACAATGGAAGATAAATATGAAAATACCTTGGCAATTGAGAATCTTAAACGTTGAATACAATCTTTGCAAGGTAAAGAAAACTAATCTAAGTTGATCGTAGGATACGGTCTATTTTTTTCAAGACCTCAGCCGATTAGCTCTATGGCTAACCTCCTTCTCCTAGATGCTTTTACAATGAAGCTCATACAACCTATTTATAGCCTACGAAAAGCAATTCTACCACTTGATCTTCATGTATGGAAATGAGTTGTCAAATGGTGGATGCAAGTTGTCTTCATTGTGGAAATGAGTTGTCATGAGTTGGCGATGGCTAAATTAGTTGTCCTCTATCAACAAAATCGGCTGCAAGTTGAAAGATTTGAGGTTGCAAGTTGATAACTTTCAGTTTGCAGCTTTTCTTGACTTCTGCAGCAAGTGTAGCGATCACTACAAACCGTAGCGGTCGCTACAAGAGTAATTTTTGGGGCTATAGCGATCGCTATAAAACGTAGCGATCGCTATGAAAAATTCGGAGCTCGTTCCAAGCGATCGCTAGGATTTGTAGCGACCGCTGTTGCAGATTTTCTCCCGTTGGAATCACTTGATTCGGAGTTCATATGAGAAAGTTATGCCTTTTTTAGTAAACTTCGACGGATTAAGCCTAAACTTGTCCGCTATACTTCTTGTTGCTCATCTCCATTCTGCTTGATCTCTATCTCGATTATCCAATTCTCCTCATTCACTTCAACACCTACAAAAACACATAAAACTTGGCAAGTATCCGTTTCTCGACTAAACACAAAAACACAAACAATACTAAACTAAACATAACTAAATCGACTCAAAATATGACTAAACAACATGCTAAACACGACCAAAAACATGTACGTTTATACGTACATCAGTTAGAGTTCAGGGTTCACATATAGGCTCGGTGCAGGATCATATATGAACCCTGAACCCTAAGCTCAGGACTCGTTTGGTCATTTTTGAAGTACAGGATCATATGTCAAAAAAGCGCGAAATCACAGAACTTATTTGGTACTTTTCCGGTTTTCCCTAAAATATTTGAACTTATACGTGGTTATACTGGTCCCTTTGGTTTAGTAACCAAGTAGGCGTGTGTTTGGTCTGCTGATGCTCCTCATTTTTCTACCTATATTTACGTTTGTTGAGGAACTTTCCACCCACATTTACGTTTTTAGGTTATAGTACCCTGCAACTTTGCCAATTTGCATATGTGAAATGCGGGTCCTCTAATTTTTTTTGTTTTACTGTAAAAAAAAATAGTTTACGCGTCCTCTAAGCTTTTAATTCTAATATAATATGTCAAAAAATAGTTATCAGCAAATATTTCTAGATCAAATACAAAAAACAAAATTAATCAAAAGCAACTAGCTAGATTCGAATAATATAACCAAATAGTACACGATAGTGGATGTGGATATATCGGGCCTAAAATGTCGCAATATAGATTTATACAATAATGGATGTGGAAAAACTAACATGGGTTGTAATCAGAAATTGATGTGTGGTGGTGGGGATTGCCTCTGTTAGATGAAGCAGTTTTGAGAGCAGGTCGGTGGTGTCAGGTCCTTGAGAATGCTACACACATTTATTATTGGATTTCATTCACCAATCACTCACTCTTTCTATGCAACTGTCCTATCTTCTTGTATCTATTTAAAGTAATCATAAATATATTCACCAAAAAAAAAAGTAATCATAAATATATTGTTAATCCTTCTAACCAAGTAATCATCTTCATCCAAACCAGTTAATTGTGACTGATATTTTCCTACGGATACAATTAGACTGTGCACGTGCCAAAATTTACCATTGAAAAACAAGATTAAACATGTCGTTGCTTTTTTTTTTCAGTTGGGTGGAAGAGAGATAAATTGATACAACAATCGAATTCAAACCCTAATGTGATTTAACGACATGCTCCATCATTGTAGGCTTATGTACAAAGTAGTTAAGTTATGCACAAAGAAAAACTATTAGAATAACAACATCATCGGCTTATGCATCAATCGAAGTTGGGGTCGATGGGTTTAGCCCTATAATTGCAAAAACCGAGAAAATTTGATGAGGAAAGGAATGCAGGGGAATCAGAGCTAGATCCTCTATAGAATAGAATACCAAAACAAGAAAAGCAGAATAAGAGATCGATCAAAGTTGGGATACGTGAAAACATAATAGCACAGACAAGGGAGAGTTATATGGCAATTAATTAATAGGGGTTGTAGCTAGTGATGAGCTGCCATTCCTTCTTCATTTTGCTCTTCAAGCTCGTGATCTCTGAATTTCAACTCCTAGGCCTATATGTCTACATGGATAAAATACGTATTAAGTATTATCCAAGAGGATTTTGTTCAAAAAAATATGATAATGTTCATAAAAAATTAAGAAAATGATGCTGATTTTTATTAATTATAAAATTGATGTCCACATTGAACAATTTTTTTCCCGTAACTTGGACCGAGTCACCGAAAAAAATTAGGTAGCCAAGTCACAAAAACAAATCACGCCTCGGTCACTCACGAATTTTTTTTCAAGACTTGATTATTTGCGCATTTAAAGTCAAAATCACGGGAAAAATTTATCCACACAAACCATCTCAATAATCATTACACGTCCTCTTCTGTACAATAATTTCGGACAATATCTACTTCTTTCATGGTCCACATATATTGACTATGGTCTCAACTATTTTCACAATATTTTCTTCATCTTCACTATTTATTTGACTAAATTTTACTCTTTTCGTAAGATATCTAAATATGAGTCTTTTAATTTTTTTATTTTATTCACATATAATTTTTTCACAATTTTTCTCCACGGCCCAAGATAGGTTAACATCCACCGAGATATTATTACAACTTCAACAAAAAGAAATCAATATGATTGTTTAATCAAAAAATAAAGAGAATATCAAATGTAAAAGTTAACAAAATATTAACTTTGGCACTCGTCCATTATGACCATGGTTCGACTGATAGTCTGATCAATAGTTCAATTGATGGTTCGAATTATGGTTCAACTAGTCGGACCGCAAGTTTACAAATAACTCTAAAAAAATTTTTAACACAAATTCTATCTTTAAAAAATTAATTTGGACGAGGCGTCCATCCCTGTCTTTTTTGTCTCCCTAGTGCATGTATTTTATGCGCTATGCACTCGTCATAGGGGCGGGGTAAAGACGCCATCTCGTCTTATGGTACATAAGGTCATATACTACGGTGGTTTCAAGCACACAACTATTACTCGTTTATGTACTCAACATTTTCTCCATTATGATGTTACTTTTACAGTCTTTCGCCATAGCTCCAAGTTAGATCAACATTATCGCTGCTTCATTTTTAATATAGGTAATTGTATTAAACATGAATATGATTAAGAATGAATATAAAATGTTAAAAATAATTATGAGCTAACAAAAATATTATCTTGTGAAACACAAAAATTATATTTAGTAAAGAATATTTTACATGATTAATTTTAAAAAATTACATACATATTAAAAAGAAGTATATCCACTAAAAAGTGAACTATTTATTTTTTACATAATTTCAAACTTATTTTTTTAAAAATTTTTCTAATTAGAAGATAAGTATTTTCCTCGAGCAAGCAAGTTTATGACCTGTCAATTGGACACCAAAATTGTTAATAATAATAAGAATTATTTCCAATGGAATGGTCCAAAATGACTTTTAAAATTTTCTGAAAAATTAATTTTTTCAGAAAAATTAATTGAGCAAAAAATGTCACGTGACTCAATAGGATTGCGACATGTCACCGATGACATCAACATGTTGCAACGTCAACCTACGCCACGCTGAAACACGGTGGTGCCACTCATGTTAGCATGGCAAAGAGAGGGCATGCACTTTCCGTATAGTGATGGTCCAAGAGGTTGTTGATAGTGATTCTTATTTATGAGAAATAGAACTATTTATCTTCACTCTAGATAAATGACGTATTAGGTTTTTTGAGTAAATTACATCTGGCCCCTTGTAGTTTGGGAAATTTAACTCTGGCCCCCGTAATTCGCAATTCGATTAAAAGCCCTTTTAGTATGACGAAATTGTACCATTTGGCCCCTGAAGCCAGAACCGGAGAATTTTCTGACTAGAGACCACGCAAAAAGATAAATATACCCCTGACCTAAAAACACTCTCTCTCTTCCTTCCTCCTTCTTCCTTCCTCCATTTTCCTCCTTTTTCCTTTTCCTCCTCTACCTTCTTCCTCCTCTACCCTCCTCCTCCGCCCTCCTCCTCCCCTCTCCTCCGCCCTCCTCCTCCTCCCATCCCCTCCTCCACTTTCCTCCTCTCTCCTCCCTCCTCCTCCTCCTCCGCCTTCCTCCTCCTTCGTCCTTCTCCACTTTCCTCCTTCTCCCCCTTCCTTTTTCTCTCTCTTCCCTTTTCCTCCCTCTTCCTCCCTCCTCCTCCATTTCTCCTTCCACCTCCTCCTCCTCTCATTTCCTCCGCCCCTCTCCTCCTCCACTTTCTTCCTTCTCCTCCTTCCTCCTCCTCCTCCCCTCTTCTCCGTCCTCCTCCACTTTTCTCCTTCTTCTCCTCCCCTATCCTCCTCCACTTTCCTCCTTCCTCCTCCTTCTTCCCTCTCTTCTTCCTCCTCCCCCTCCTCCTCTTTCTCCTCTTCCTTTCCTCTTCCGGAGAGAGTTTTTTTTTGCTTTTTCGACCAGGGGTATTTTTGTCTTTTCGCGTGGTCTCTCGCGGGAAAATTCTCCGGTTCCGGCTTCAGGGACCAAATAGTACAATTTCGTCATACTAAATGGACTTTTTAATCGAATTGCGAATTGCGGGAGGCCAGAATTAAATTTTCCAAACTACAGAGGGCCAAATGTAATTTACTCTAATTTTTTAAAATAACATTTTATATATTCTGAAGAATAAAATCAAAGAGTTTATACTTTTTATAATAATAGTAGGCTGGTACCGATTCTCTAGCACAGGAAGGAAGGGTGTAGTGGATCTTTTACTTGAGGCAGTAACTCAAGATCTACGAGCTTTTCAGTACAACCTATGTAAATACATGAATCATTATCATTTATTAGTACAATGCATTATTACTGGTGTAGTGGTAGCAGCAGGGAATAGGTAGGTAGCTAACTAGATAGCAACAGAAACAGCAACAGCTACTCGCGTTTCCCATGTACAGATTTAATTCAATTCATTACCTTATCATAATACACGTGCAACGCCGACTTCCTCGAACAGCCCCCCTGTTTCACCCATAATCAAGATATTATCAAATTTTTTGAATGGAAATTATTATCTAGTTTTGGATTAATTGAGACTAAAAGAGTCTCTAATACAACTACCTCTTACCAGCCAATTAATCTCGTGAACATTTTCAATTTTGTGTTTGATATCAGAATGATCATGTGATCGATTGTTCATAACCGCGTTGGTAATGGCGACTATGATTATGGTTCAGTGTCAAAAAGGGGCTGGGTTAGACTTTGGGTAGAACGGCAATGAAAATAAAAAAGAAGAATTTAATGACTAATATGGACCCCCAGGGAAAAAAATATACGACCAAGCAGTAGGTTATTTTTATTTTAAGGACGAATTTGGACATTTTCTCAAGCCAGGGATACTAAAAGTTATTTCCATAGTTAGGAAGCAACAGAAAAATTGGATATTTTTTAGATGGTGTTACTATTCATGAAAAATTGTCAAAATGGTACCCAAAAAAACTAAATTGCAAAAAAAAGTGTCCACATGGGACTGTTTTGAAAAATTCTCGTGTACTGAACCAGTACTCGAGATTTTACCCCGTATATACCAATACATGGGATTTTGCCCCAGTTCCAGTACACGGACCAAAATTCCGTATATTGGTCTGATCGGAATAAAATCAATCCCGGGTGCTGAACCAATACACGGAATTTTGGCTTGTGTACTAGTTATCTAGGGCGAAATCTGCATTTCACGGATGAAATGGAATTCCGAGATTTTCTATCTACCAATACACGAGAAAAAATTCCGTGTATTGGTCAAAACTTGGCTATAAGAATGAACTCTCACAGATGAACGAAGAAGAGAACAAAAATCCCTCAAATTCCACCAAAATTTTCACTTTCTCCAAGGTTTGAATAGCAAATTCATGCACGGTTTGAAGCTTCAAGCAGGTAAATTATTGTAATTTGGCTTTTGTGATATAGTGTGCTTATGAATTTGTTAACTGTCGTTATTAATTTAGTGATTTAGGAAAGATTAGTGTAGTTAATTATCAATAATGTTGAACTTTGAAACTCGATAATTATTAAGAAAGGTAGTTGTTAGTTATGATTTGTTGAACCGTCGTTATTAAATCCATGAATTAGGAAAGATTGGTGTAGTTAATTATCAATAATATTGAACTTAGAAAATCAAAAATTGATTAAGAATGCTGGTTATTTTTTTTCCTGTTAATTTACAAAAAAATGTGATTTTGTAATTTAGAAAAGAGTTGAACAGATGGTATAACTTGTTGGTCGAAATGGTGCAGTTGAATTAATTAGTGACTGATTTATGCGCCTTGTGTGAACATTTTTATAATATTGTTTATGTATCTAAAATGTCTCGGAGAACTGTGCGACTTCGAGTGAAATATGATGGAGCAATTAAGAAAAATAGGTTAACCAGTTTTGAGTACGAAGAAGGATGCAAAGTAAGGTTAAAATTTCACGAAGATATGTTAACGTACGAGAGGTTATGGCAAAAAGTTGTTGAAAAAGTCTCATTTGATGATAACGAAGAAATAAAATTTTTGATATTTAGATGTTTCGTAGTTTCAGGCAAGTTTTGACTGATTAGTATCGAAGACGAGGAAGATGTTGTGACTATGGTGCAGATCATAGTAAACATAAACAGAGTAGATGCATGGGGAATTTCGATCTAATTATGGAGAAGAGCACATGTGAGGCATATGACCCAATTCTCGTCCAAGAAAGCCCATCGGACGAAGAAGCTAACGTAGGCTTGGACTCAAGTACTCTATATGCAACCACGAACTTGGACTCAGAATATGATGAAGAAGAAGAGGAGATAGAAGAAAAACCAAGCGAAGAAGAGGAGAACGACGAGGAAAGTGAAGAAGAAGGAGGAGGAGGATTTCAGCTGGACCAAGAAGAAGAATCACATTGTTATGCACAGCTTCCCATTAGTGAGCATGATGAACAAGCAACCATGACAATATATGTTGATCAATGGGGTTATGAAGATTATTCTACCAGATATTGTGGGCTTTTGAATGAAGGCAGTCTGTGGAAAACCAAAAAGGAAGCCTTCAGTCATTTGTGTGAACATTCTTATATGGAAGTTTTGATCAATACACGAACTTTTTCTCGTGTATTGGTAGATAAAAAAAATCTCGAAATCCAATTTATCTATGAATTGCATATTTTTCCCTAGATAACCAGTACACAGAACAAAATCTCATGTACTGGTTCAATAACCAGAATTTTATCCTAGTTGGACCAATATACGAGATTTTGGTCCGTGTTTTGAAACTGGGCTAAAATATCGTGAATTGATATACACATGGTAAAATCTTGTTTACTGGTTCAGTACACAAAAATTTTTCAAAACAGTCTCCCGTGGACACCTCTTTTACAATTTAGTTTTTTTTGGGTACCATTTTGACAATTTAACATGAATATTAATACCAACTAAAAAAATTCTGACACAGGGTGCCATCATACCATATTGGTACCCTCGCCTACATGACGTGTTTGGTTGTTTGGTATAGATTCATATGTCACATATTTTTTATTTTTGGAAAAAATTGAAAAAATATTATTACCATTTTGTGTTATATATATTAAACAATGTCATTAATTTATTTATATCTAAAAATTTAATTGATGTAATTCAAAAAAAATTATTGAATTTATATGGTCCATAATCATTTCAAAATTATATATATATATCATTTTCATTTCATCTTTTTCACCAATTTAAAATTACTCCAATTATCTTTTTATAATCCTCTCGTCTTTATATAATTCTCTTAATTATAATTTTGTATATATCAGTCCTAATCAATTTAGTCAAGATGATGATTGGACAGATCTTATGAGATTTAATTCAAATCATGATATTTTGGCTTCAAATTCTACAGTTTAGTCCCTACTTAATCAAAATCTTTCTAAAATTCCAAATTTTTGCCAAAACTCAGCCAAATATAGAACCAAATTTTATCCAAAATCTATTAAATACGTACCTTACCAAGTATTGCCCAAAATTCACTAAGTCCTTAATATAATTATTCCCAATACGAACAAAAATTTAACCAAAACCCACCAAGACCTCAGCATAATTTTTTCTAATACTAACCAAATATCTTCCAAAATTTACCAAGATCACAATCAAATAATCTTCAAATTCTATCGAGATTCCAACAACCTATTCACCATTTAGAGAGCGGTGCTTCTCAAGAAAATAATGAAGACAAAGCTATATAAAAAATCTAAAATCTTCTAGAAGACATTACCCTAAAGTCTGCTTATCTTTAGAATAACAAAGATATCATAGTTAGCAACAATCATAAGGGCCAAGATCTTTGGATTCGAATTAAAGCATCTTTCTAATAATTTAGAATAGATAATCCCCTTCAGATTAATAGAAGAAATACATGGTAAATGAAAAGTTGTGTTAAACATCTTAATACCACAAATGGTGAGTGGATTGAGATATAAAGAGATGCATTTTGAAGGAAGTAAAGTGGAGAGTAGCATTCAAATATAGAGGTAGCAACTCACCAAATGTATTTTACTACACACAATAACCAATTTACTAAGGAAGTCATACGAAAAAATCCAAAATAGAATTATGAATTATTATGTTCTACAACTAGCCCTCTAAGAGAGTCATATGATATAGAGAGTGGTGAAACTTCTAAACGAATACAAACCACTAAAAAGGATAATTATTTAATCTATGCCAACCTTCTAGTGTGATGAGCCAATGATCGATAATGTCTCGTTAAATTGGTAGAGAAGCATATAGAAATAGAGAGCAACAAAGGAAAGAAAAAGCCACTCCAAGTGATGACTCGTTCGCTACAAATCTAGATTAGTTAAAAATCTCAAATATGCATGTTTATGGACAATATCGACAAGATGACAAAAAATTATTAAAATTCTTGCTTGATCGTGGAAAAGATTTATCCTCCGAGAACAAAAATTCAGCGTAAGCTAATGTTATGACTATTCAAATAAGTTAATTATTTCCTTTTTAGCTAATGCATTTTCATTTTATTTAATGTTATTTTTAAACTAATAATGTAATATGTCATTATTAATATAAATTATATTTTATAAAATAATAATTTTTGTTAGTTCAATATTATTTTTATTATTTTTCAATTATTTTTCAATTTTAAAAATTGTATTATAAAAAAATAAAATTAGCATGAAAGTATTATAAAGGATACATGCCTCTATCTGCCCTTATTTTGGATTTTTTTTTAGTTCGCTCTTATTGTTCAACAAAAATTATCAAAATGGTATACAAATTTCTAAAATTACGAAAGTGGTGTCCACGTGGTTTGGCCAAACGATGTTAGAGGTTAAAAACTCAGGGGTACTGGAAAACAATTTTTTTACCCGTAGTAACCAGAACTTGAGTTTTTAACCCGTCAATCAATTAATTATTGGTTTTTAATCCATCAATCAAATTATGGGATTTTAACCCATTTCTTGGACCGAATAATGAGGTTTTAACCTTTTTCGGCTTCTTAAAATACATCTAAAACGTTACGCAAATTTTAAAAAACAATTCTCGAATCGGACATCTGTGCACTAAGATATTGCTTTTCTAAGGCTTTTTACATAATCTCTTAATTTTAATTTTTTTTTGAATGTTAATAAATTAAAAAAAAGACAAAAAAGACACAAGAAAAAATTGTCAATTGAATTTTTTGATTTTTTTGAAAAATACAAAATAAAAACTAAGAGACGGGAAAAAAACTGTCACTTGATCATACGAGATTTTTTTCTTCAAATTAATGCTACTATTCATAAAAAAGTACCAATAAAAATTAAAATAAATAATGTCCAGTCTGACCAAAAATAGTTTTTTTTGTCTTTCTTTGTTTTTGTATTTTTTTATAAAGTTTAGAAAAATTCAAAAAATTTAAAATTGAGATATTATGTAAAAAAAACTTTGAACAACCATATCTTGTAAATAAAAGACGGAATTGTTTTTGTCGGAACGAACAATCTGGACACCATTTTGAAAATTTTAATTTTTATTGGTAAGTTTTGATGAATAGTAACATTAATTTGAAAAAAAAACCGGTTGCGATCAAGTGACAATTTTTTTTTTCTCTTAGTTTTATTAAATATTTTTCAGAAAAAAATCAAAAAATTCAGATGACAGTTTTTTTCTCTTGTCTTTTTTTGTATTTCTTTCAAATTTATAAAAATTCAAAAAAAAATTAAATTGAGAGATTTTGTAAAAAAAACTTGGAAGTGCAATATCTTGGTGCTCGGATGTTCGATTCGAGAAATGTTTTTTTTTAATTTGATTGACGGGTTAAAAACTCAGATTCTGGTTATTACGGGTAAAAAATCTGTAATCCAGTTCTGTCGGGTTATAAATATGGTTTGGCCAAACTACGTGGACACCACTTTTATAATTCTTAAAATTTTGGTACTATTTTGGTAATTAGTTTTGAACAGTAACAACAAACTAAAAAAATCCCTATATCTGAAAGAAATAATTGATGTGACAACAGTATAATTGCTATTTGTCTACAGAGAGAGCGCGCGCTAGGTCCAGCCTTTATTTATCATTTTTTTTAATCTAATATCAAATTTGTTGGTAACATCTCACAAATAAAAGACATTTGTTGGTAATGCTTGATCCAAAAGATCAATAAAAAGGCTACTCGTCTTCTCGTGGGTCCTAAAAATTAAAAAGAGAGTAAGAGGTGAAATCGTGTTAATTATGTTTTCGAGGGACGTGGGAACATTTTCATACAAGAAACAAACAAAGTTACTCGTTTATTTAAACATGCTCACACACGCACGCATAATATAACCTAACCTTTTCTCGGACAGGTGCTCATTTAATGAACCGATCTCCCCCTTCCTTGAAATATTAAAAATTAAAATGAAAATAATAATATTAACCAAATATCTGCATTCTCTCCTTCGTTTTCAGTGCTCCCACCCAAATAGCTAAGCTAGCTGATGACACCCTAATATTTATTTCCTATATATAAGTACTATTACCCTAATCTTTCTTCCACAGATCACAACCCTAGTAACTTAGTAAGCCCCAAGGTTTAATACCCATTTCTCATCTTCTTTGCAACTTCGATCCCATATATTTCTTTGGAAAAATGTTAGCTATGGAAGAGCTTCTTTGCGAGATGGCCAGGGATGAGCTAAACGAGAGAGGGTTGCCTCCTGGCTTCAGGTTCCACCCAACCGACGAAGAGCTTGTCACCTTCTACCTCGCTTCCAAGGTCTTCAATGGCAGCTTCTGTGGGGTGGAGATCGCCGAACTTGATCTCAACAGATGTGAACCCTGGGACCTTCCAGGTACTCGTTAATTAATTATCCCTATCATAAACCACCTAGTTACTCTTGTAAGATCTAGTGATAACCGGCTAACATATGCTTGTGTTTATTGATTATTTCCACATTAAAAACTAAATAATGAAATGAATATTTTTAGATAGGCCTTCTTCTTTTCCTTGTTTACTTAGGAGACGTGATTTAGGGCACAATTGAGTGTAACAATAACAAGTTCAATTACTTGCTATTTAGGCAGTTATTTTTTTGATAATTTTAAAAAATTACTAAAAAAGAGAGCATAACTCTCTCATCATGCATGGCTTTTCGCATTCCACTTGGTATTAACAACCATTTTATCATATATTAATTAGAGATATCTCTTGAATGTCCTTAATTTTAGAGTTCCCTTTTTTTTTTATCCTCTCCTTCTCATTCTCTTCTACTTCTTACATATACATTAGGAAAGCCTATACTATAGGTTACTAGATGACCCTAATACTAATTACGACAGAAATGGAGATTATTCTAGGTCCGTACAGCGCAAATCTGACCAGACAAAGAGGATAAACCTTAACCCTAATTGTAGGCAATTATAGTGGCCTCTCTCTCTCTCTCTAAAGACTCTTTGAAACCGTTGCTTGCTTATCTCCAATACTTCAAGACATATCCAATTAGTGATCATCTCCTTCTTCCACTGTCTGTTTTTTTCCTAAAATCTCAAAGAAACAATTCTCAAGGGGACACAACACATTGAGTGCAAACTAATTATTAAATAATGGGAAAGAAGAGGCAGAAAAGAAGAAAAATGAGACTTTGTTTGCCTTTTTCAATAACTACTCCCATGTCTAACTACTACCCCTTTGCCTGCTTTGAACAATATCTCTCTAGATTCGCTGATTGAAGTGACATGCTTTTTCTCAGTGCTATTAAATGCTGTCTTTCAAGTGGCAGTTTTTGGATATACTTGAATTAAGATATAACCTAATTAAATATGTCCCTTTTCTGTATAACTTAATATTGCTTCATATGCAATATCTCTCACATTTCTATGTAGTGTATTATTAATTAGACCTTGTTTGGTATGATGATTAGATGTGGCGAAGATGGGGGAGAGGGAGTGGTACTTCTTCAGCTCAAGGGATAGAAAGTACCCAACCGGGTTAAGAACCAACAGAGCAACCTGTGCCGGTTACTGGAAGGCCACTGGCAAAGATAGAGAAGTTTACAGCGCGTCAACGGGATCCTTGCTCGGGATGAAGAAGACCCTCGTCTTCTACAAAGGCCGAGCACCAAGAGGCGAGAAGACCAAGTGGGTTATGCACGAGTACCGCCTCGACGGTGACTTCTCATACCGCCACACCTCCAAGGTACGTACCTACACACGTGCATCAAACCGTGGGAATCAAGCTAACCCTGTCCCGAGCCTGAGCCGGAACCCGAGCCCCTTGTTTCGTCTCTTTCTGGGTTGACTTTTTTTACCGAATACAGTCACTGTGAGTGGGACTGTTCATGAAATTTTCACTCGGCCGTTGTTTTTTACCTGTTTGGACGATGCTGGGGTTAGCTTTTACGTGATGTGATTTGATTGGTGTGATTTAACAAGCGTTTTTTGTGGGATGTCAACGGCTCTCATTTATTTCGTTTCTCTATTTGCTACAGAAATGTCACATACAGTAAGTAATATTTACCATCGATTCTTCATCATCACCAGACACCAATTGCCTGCTAGCTAGCTGCTTCGCACCACCCATTTACAAATGCAAATAGTTTAGCTTATTAATTTTGTCAAGGAAAGTTAATAACATATTAAATCATACAGGGAAACAGCTCGCTAGGTGATGAAATGGCTTCCATCTTGGACCACTCTTTGATTTTATTAGTCGACCTAGTAGTCCGTAACGAACATTTGGTTTGCATGCAGGAGGAGTGTGTGATTTGCAGGATATTTCACAAGGAGGGGGAGAAGAAAAATGGAGTGTTAATGCAAGGGCAGGGCTTCCTCTTGCCTGACTCTCCTCCAAAACACAACCTCCCACAACTGTTGGAGGGTCAATCCAGGACGTCAATGGACAAAGAACTTCAGGACGCTGCTACTAATTTGCTTATGAATCACCTCCAAGACCATGATCTGAAGAGCCTAATCACAAGCCCCGCATTCCTACCCGCTACTCATCATGAGACTCATCTTCTCGCCGGCAACAAAACTGCGGCAGCCACGATTACGAACAAGCAGTGCAAGTTAGAGGCCGGCTTTTCCGAGTTCCAGTTACCCGATTACGGCAACAGCCTGAGCTTATTGGCTAATTACAGGATCCAGGCGAACCCATATGAAAATAATCCAATGTTTAATGAGATGGATGCCAACGCTCCTGGCCATGAAACATCAACTTCATTTGGTCTTACCAAGATGGTGTGGGATCATAACTATCCTTTCAGGGTTGCACCAGATTATTGGCCTTTGGAGCCTTCAACTTTTTAGTTCTACCCAGCTATAACTTGAATTCTTCCAGTATTTTTACTATAATTGGTTGGATATGTACGAATTGTCGATCTACCTTAAGTGAGAAACGAATGCAGCAAGGTCATGTACTGTATGTATTAGTATTGCACTCCATATATTTATATATATTATATAACTGTGTGTGTCATTTCCTTGATGCACTATTGGACGTGTGTCTGCTTTAACCTTTTACCAGTTTTCTTGTGCTAAAGAATAAATTTCCTGATAAATGTACAGCATGATCGAGACAGTGGTGAAAAACGCGTGCAAATTCATAAAAGTACTTTGAATTTTAACATTATAGTATCAAAATTTACATTAAAAAAAGGAGACAATGGATGACAGAAGTTTTGCCTTGACAATGGATGACAAATTATCTTGGTCCTTCTTGAGAGAAAGCAAAAGACCTTCAAAATGACAATAACGGGCCACCTAATTTTTGGGCTACCTTTCTCCTGAAGCCCACGGTATTGGTCTTTTCCTCTTTGGGCCTTGAGTTCTTGTGTTAAATTTGTACTAAATTGTCTTAAACAGATATTACAGAAGAACGCCGACTCCAAGTTGTTCAAGAATAGTGACGTCGAGTGTCTCGACCCTTTGCATTAAGACTATTCCGTTCTAATAAGTATATTCTGAATTTCCCCTCAAGTATATCTGAAAAAAGGTTATATAACCTGTCACATAATCATAACTATGTATGGTCTAGTTTCTCAAAGTTTAATTGGACACTGTTTTTCAATTTTGTCCTGTACAAAAATCATTCAATTACAATTGTTTGAATCGTGAGTATATATAAACTATCCATTTTAACATGTCTGATTAAAATATCAACGTCAAAACATATATTATCAGACCATTTTAGCGTTTGTGACTATTTTACTATTCTAACGTAATTGATCAAACTATACAAATAAAATTATTTAAAAATGCATAAACAGACCATTAATCATTATTGAACAAAACTATTACAATCTTCACCACGATCATGAGAAAAAAACATTTACAAAACGAAATAAATCACATTTTCATAAACATATTTCATTATAATACCAACACAACATAACAACACCCTGCATGAATGCATTAACACCAGGGGTTGATGAAGCTACCAGCAACAGAAGAATAAAATAAAACAAAATCATGGAATTACAAAAAGTTAGTTACAGAGGTGTTTTTGCTCAGGGCATGAGGTTGGGGATAGCGGTGGCGACCCCAATAAGCGTGACCTCATCGGAAGCGCTGGCGCTGCCGGAGAGAGTGGGGCCGGTGGTGGCTCCTCCGCCCTGGGGCTTCACTTCCTGGTGCCCCTCCGTTCCGTACGCGTTTCTCTTGTACTCCTCCAGGTCGTCGTACTTCAGGTACGGGCTGCTCTTCATCGGCAACCCTTCGTGCTTTGTGGTTTCCTCGTTATTACTCCTCCTCGCCTGCTGGCTGCTCTCCATCTCTTCTCTTCTTGTTTGTTCTCGTTCTCTAATTATTATTATTATAATTAATTAATTAAGGAGGAGTTTCTCTTCTCTAATTGCTTGCTCTTAATTATCCATCTTATCCCATAATTATTTATAGATATATATAATTGATGGGATCAAGGAAGGAGGACCAGGAATGTTTGATCGGTTACTTGACGACCTCTTCAACTAACTACACTCCAAACCACACTTTCACCTCCCCAAAATTACAATGGTTATTCTTCAACTAACGTTTTTTTTTTGTGGTCGCTCTTTACTCCCACTAAAAATAGTCAGTAGGTTTTTTTTTCTCTCTCAGATTGTTTCGTTGTTCGGGGAATTTATTTAGCTGGACGATAAAAAATTTAGTTCGATTTATGAATATTTATTTTCTTATACAATAATTAGTTTTACTATTGTTGGTTTTGACGCATAATAAACGAATAATTACAAAGTTAAATCTATTTAATTAACAATTAATTCATCAATTAAACGTCATGATATATCGAATTCTATTTAATTAACGTAGGTTCAGATCGTCTTTCTTGAAGTGTTGGTCAAACTACGGTCATGATATATCGAACTCATAGTTTGATATTCACAAATTTTACTTAATTAAAAATCTTATGAAAATGTCAGAACTAATCTGAAATTTTCCTTTCTGAGCGAATTTCTTGGGTGGAAAATCTATGAATCAATTCCGCTGAATTTTTCTCTTTTATAAGGAAATCCAACCGTTGACGTGTAGCCACGTGGTAGCCAGGTGGTAGCTGGACTCGCATATCTACCACGCAGCATGTCAGACACGCATCACCACCACATAACAGCTTGACACGCTACCACGTGGACCATTAGATTTGGTGGCAACTGCTTCAACGCCACGTCAGTGCTAACATTGCGATTGTGTCAATAATGATGTCACTGCCACATCATGCTGATGTGAATGTTAACGTATCATCGTGCCGGTTCGTTGACCGACCCAATCTTTTTACGGATTGGACCTAATGAGTTAGAGACTAATCTCGCACAATAATAATTTTAGATTATCCCCTATTTCCAACAAGTATTATTATGAGATATGCGTTGAGCAATATGAAGTGTTACTGTTAGTACGATGGATGCCGTAAATATTCCAGTGGGTTGTATATGAACTTACATTTGTTCATGGAATTTGAAGTGCTTTGGAACTGGACATTTGTTCCCTTTATGTAGGTGGGCTTTTTCACGCCGACGTACCTTTTTCCGATGTTTAAGGAATATTTAGTACTCGATCTATTTTATAATTCATCTTTCGATCCGATCCGACCTGATCTTATGCCAGGAGATATATATAAATATATACACATCACTGACAACAATTTATGAACAGACAATATGACTTGTCTATATAACTAGTTTTACTCCGAATACTATTTCTTTTAAATAAATTATCAATTACATACAAAAATTTGAAAACTATAGCAAAATAATAGTTTCCCATAAATTATATACACAACCATTCGTTTCATAACACAACACTCGAGACAAAATTTGACAAAATACCTTAACAACTGGTCGACATCTAGGAGCACGTTGAGGGAGGTGATAGGTGGTGGTAGGTGCATATAGGTGTCGCAAAATGAGAAAGCCAGATGGGTTCTACGTATAATTGCACATGACATGCTTAAGTTAAATTGTACTAGTCAACATAACATTACATTTGGGGGACAAAAAACTCGCCCTCTGCTTCCTTGCTTTTTGATATTTAAAGTTAATTACTGTCAAGTTAAACTATTAGAAAATGATTATAGGAATGATACTTTTTTGTAAATAACCGTTGAGCAAAAATATGTTCGAATGTAAAAAACGATCTAAAGACGGATCCGGAATGGTCGTCCCAAGATGTGATTCGAACGAATAAGGCAAAGATAGAAGAAATATGGGGATAACAAAGAGAAGATATGTAAATCTGACTTGGTATATGAGAAAAGAATTGGTAAAAGAGCAAGAACTTTATTAAAAATATTGGGGAAGAGGACAAGAGAAAAACATAAATGATAAAAACTATATCTACCCTACGTTAAGATAAAAAGCCGAAGCTTTGATAAGAGATTTGATATGTTGTGTTGTGTTGTCTGGAGGGTCCCTTCTTCTATGTCAAGACTGTCATTATATAGAAAAACTAGCCCTAACTCGATACCAAAAACCCTAGGCCATTCAGTACAAAAAACCTAAATTATCCCCGACCTCAGATATGAAAAATTAACTGCCCTAAACTTCCAAGTTGATTATGACCTCTTTTTGCTCCGAATTTAGAAAAGTGATAAACTATAAAGTTGTAGATTTATCTTTTATCTTTCCGTAGCTTTTGAAATCACCTCAATCTGATATTTGAGCAGTTAGTTACGAATTTTTTACTAAAATTGGTCAGAAATTCGCGAATTAATTTTCCGCTACAACAATGCTCCCCACACGTCAATGTTTTGATGCTAGGAAAAGTGTTGACGTGTATTCGTCTTTGAACATGCGAACAATTATATATCTGGCCAAGTTAAAGCTGTAATATGCAAAGAATTTGTTAGTGAATCAGTCAAAACCTGACCATTGTCGGCCTGCAGATTATCACTCTTTTGGATATATCCGTGTGCTCATGATTTTTTCGAGGGCGCTTGAATTCGGCTTTATATGGCTGAGTAGAAACTCCATACCTTTCACTAAAATAATCGTACGAACATTGTTGAAGGTCTCTAACCTTTTTCTTTTGAATCCTTTCCTTCAACCTTCTTCGTTGAGTCTTTGTGAAATTCAGTTGACGAGTTTCTTGACATTTGCCCTCTGAGTGTGAGTTTGGTTTTCTTGGCACTTCTTTTTGCATAGGCTCCATATGATAGTTTTGATACCTTATAGGTTGCTCACTTCTTGTAGCTCGTGTCTTACGTAGTTCTTTCTTAGACCATGCAAGCTCTTTCTTGGACACCCAGATCTTAGTAATCTTACTATCTTGGAGAATATTTTGCTCAATCTTCAACCGAGTAACTATATCTTTCTTAACCCACGCGTACTCAAGATGTCTCATGCCAGTTCTGGTTAATTTTGGCCATTTTTTAACATCTTTTTCCATGCATGTGTACCTATTGAAGTGATGCGGAATTTGCACAGTAGATAATTGCTTCACCGTACTCTTACTTGGTTCAACAGTCTCTATCATGCATATGTCTTGCTCGACGGATGTGGTAAGTTGAGTTGTAACTTGGGCTTGCTCCTCAGTAGTTGTAAGATCGATATACTCCTCAACCGAAATAATTTCAGCAGATGTAGGAGTATTAATCACTATGTTGCAGTACTCTTCATGCCCCCCGGGTGAGATAGAATTTCCATCATTAAAGTAAACTTTCTCTCTTGTGTCTTTATGTTGAGCTAGGACATAATTGGGCAAGTGTGATGTAGACTTCAGTAACATATGACTTGGTGGAGATCCTAAAATTACCCTAGCAGAAGAAGATCCAAAGATCTTGAAAGACGGTGGAGGTCCGAGAATTCCTTGTATTGGGAATGCCTCTTTCTTTTCCTCAATTATGGGCATTGCAAACTCAATGGCCGTAGTATCGGCGATGGATGACACTTCTTTCTCACTAACTGTGGTATCGACTAACTGTAAACTAGTTATTTTGTCAACCTCTTTGACAGCCGAAATAAAATGTTGATTAGATTCTGTCGATTCATGCACCACTGTGTCAACTTTAGTCTTGTAACCATGTGAGTCAACATATCTTTGATCTTCAAGTTCATGTACGCAGCATGATGGTAAAAATGACTCTTTCTTATTGATGATTATGGTGTCGGCCCAATATGGACTAACCGTTTGTTTGCTCTCCCCAGTAGGAGGGCTACAATACTGTATATATACAGTCGATTCATGCAAGGCTGTATCAATCTTAGTCTTGTAATTGGTGGAGTTGAAATATTTTTGGTTTTTAACTACTCCACATGATAGTACTCCAATTCTCTCAAGACATCTTTCTCTATTGCAAATCACCACCATACTGATAAGAACTGACAATAGATACTCAAAGTATTCCATTGCTTCTTGCCACGCAGCCCTGCTTAAGGTATTATCAAAGTTAGACTTCAACTTTTGAGCACGTTGACTTCTCCTATTTCCAACTTTCTTGGTGTAGTAATCAATATCATCAACCAGATAATCGGGTAACTCACAACTATATGTTTTAACATCCTTGATCAGATAATCCGGTGATTCATTACCAAATGCTGCAATATCTTCAATCAAATCTTTAGGTAATTCAACACCATAATAGGTATTATAAAACTACCTTACCACTATAAAACCAGTTTTTCTCCAACTTTCTTTTTCAGTAATTGTGAGAAGATACGTACGCCACAATCTTTCCTTCATGATATTCAAAGACATTGTACCTCACAATTGACCAATAGAAAGTATTTCAGTCTTAACTTTCTGGTACAAACTCCGATTTCGGTGTTCTTAGTATCCATATAAAGATGAAAGACTGTTCTAACTTTTGTGATTTGAGTTTCTTCGGATTCAGCTTACAAAGAGCCGAAAAGACTCCTCAAAATTCACGGATCTGGCTGGATGTTAACTTATAGATTGACCACTATGTAGTATTTCAGTCTTAACTTTCTCGTATGAACTCTGATTTTGGCTTTCTTTGTATCCAGAGAAAGAAAAAGGACCATTCTCTAACTTTCATGATTTAAGTTTCTTCAGATTCGGCTTGTAAAAGACCGGAAAAATATCTCAAATTTCGCGGATCTGGTTAGATGTCAACTTATAGATTGACCACTATGTAGTATGTTGGTCTTAACTTTCTCGTACGAACTCCGATTTTGGTGTTCTTAGTGTCATAGAAAGATGAAAGATTGTTCTCCAACTTTAGTGATTTAAGTTTTTTCAAATTCGGCCTGTAAAAGGCCAGAAAAATATCTCAAAGTTCACAGATCTGGCTGGATGTAAATTGACCAATATGTAGTATTTTGGTCTTAACTTTCTGGTATGAACTCCGATTTTGGCGTTCTTAGTATCCAGAAAAAGAGGAAAGACCGTTCTACAACTTTTTTGATTTAGATTTCTTCAGATTCGACCAAAAAAAGGCCGGAAAATCTCTTCAAAGTTCACAGACTAAGTTGGACGCCTCTTTTAGCATAACCTTTGACTGGTTTTGATCTCTTTTGAGAAAATACTCAAAACCGAATAGGTATTCTCGTGAATCACTCTTCTCAGACGCCCTCCTTAGTCCTACCAGACATGCCAAAAAACTATGTTGAGCAAAAAATATGTTAGAACGTCAAAAATGATCTAAAGACGGATCCGGAGTGGTCGTCCCAAGATGTGATTCAAACAAATAAGGCAAAGATGGAAGAAATATGGGGAAAACGAAGAGAAGATATGTAGATCTGACTTGGTAGATGAGAAAAAAATTGGTTGAAGAGCAAGAACTTTATTGAAAATATTGGGAAAGAGGACAAGAGGGAAACATAAATGATAAAAGCTACATCTACCTTACGCTAAGATAAAAAGCCGAAGCTTTGATAAGAGATTTGATGTGTTGTGTTGTGTTGTCTAGGGGTCCCTTCTTCTATGTCAAGGCTGTCATTATATAGAAAAAACTAGCCCTAGCCCGATACCAAAAACTCTAGGCCGTTCAGTACAAAAAACCTAAATTATCTCCGGCCTCAGATATGAAAAATTAACTGCCCGAAATTTCTAAGCTGATTATGACCTCTTTCTGCTCCGAATTTAGAAAAGTGATAAACTACAAATTTGTAGATTTATCTCTTATCTTTTTGTAGTTTTTGAAATCACCTCAATCCGATATTTGAATAGTTAGTTAACTGATTTTTTACTAAAACTGGTCAGAAAATTCGCGAATTAATTTTCCGCTACAATAATAACATTCGAAATTTCGCTTTTTTAAAAAAGTATAGGTTCCTCATCTCGTAATTTTTGGCCAAATTTTATTGGGAGGAGATGAAAATGGGTTTAATTGATTGGCTAAGAGAAAAAGGAGAAGCGAAAACAAAGTGAGAGCTGAATGAGAGGCATTTCATTACCATGTGCCATGTGGTTCACCCATTTTGGGTTTGAACTAATTGTCAGTCCAACTCCAACATCTCATAGCCTAGTTTATTGACAGGTAGTTTCCCCAGAAATTCTGGCAATAATTATTATATATCATCATCATGTGAAGAGATATTTGAGTCCGGCTTTTTGTCTTGTTCTTCAAATCTGTTAAAATCATTGATCTTTTCCAACAGAGCTGATATTTTGTTGGGCGGTGGATGGAAACCGTTTAGTAGTATCTAGTTCATTAAGCATATTAATTTGCTCTTGACTTTTAACAGATTTGGTCGTTAGTTAGCAACTAGTTCATTGACTCATTAATGGTTCCACTTCAACTCAACTTGTTAAAAACTCACTTGTATTTATTGCATATAACATAGTTGGTTCACTTGGTAGGTTTCTAGGCTCATCTTCAACCCATTATCCTTCCTTAACATTCCCTTAATCCTACGATTCTGGAGCAGACAAGCAGGAAGCAACTGTCATAAATTGGAGTAAATTCTGCAGAGTCTTGAGTTTATTTAATGACAGGGAAAAGAGAGAGAATTTAGTGTTAGAGTGAGCTAGTTAAGGTCGATAAGTTCCTTTGAAAGGTTGTTGGGAAAATCTCTGGTATTTTCCAGCTTAATCAACTTCAAAGGGCGGTACTTTCTCTCTTTCCTCACCAGTTAGTTGGTCCCATAGAACACATTACTTTGTTCTCTATAGGAGGCAATTAAAGATGATGGCTTTTCAGTGGCTCTATTGAGCTTATTATATTACTAGCTCTTTGTGCTTCTTTGTCTTTTCTTTCCTTTTTAACTTTAGAAGCAAAATAGCTAAAAAGCTCACCTGATTGGGCCAACTCAAGGTAAGAGCTGTTAGTTTTGCATATCTCACTTCACTATTAAGAGCTCTCACCGGTTGTTCATGTACTTTCTCATTTATGCTGTGCATGTTCTGGGTTTTGTTTCGTTGGTATTCTGTTTGACTAGTCCATAAGTTCCTTCTTGGTTCTAATTTAGTTGCTGTGGTTTTCTGGTCCTATTTTGCAGCTTGGTTTCGAATTCGGGGTCTAATAACATCGGCAAGACGATGAACGGAGCTGCTCTTGTGGCCATTGCCGCTTGCATTGGCAACTTTTTACAAGGCTGGGATAATGCCACCATTGCAGGTACATCCTCTACCCACAAAATATATCATTTCCTTCTTTTCAAAGTCATGGAATTCAAGCTCCGAAAGTAATCAATGACTGAACCGACTGTTCTTTGGTTCCGACTCCTGTTTTACACGAACAGAAGTAGGTAAAAGCCAGCAAATGCACTTAAGATCACCGATTTTGTGGAATGGATTCGGGACATTCTTGTTTTCCTTGACCTGTAGTTCCTGGAACAAGTTCCAATCCTCGTTGAATGCTTTCAGGCGCAGTCATATATATCAAGTCGGATCTCGCATTGGAAAGCACAATGGAAGGTCTCGTTGTGGCGATGTCTCTTATCGGAGCCACATTGATTACAACCTGCTCGGGACCTATATCAGATTGGATTGGCCGTCGTCCAATGCTTATAGCATCATCCGTGCTTTATTTCGTGAGTGGTTTAATCATGTTATGGTCGCCCAATGTCTATGTCCTCTTGCTAGCTAGACTGCTGGATGGATTTGGAATTGGTTTAGCAGTTACTCTTATACCAATCTATATATCCGAGACCGCTCCATCAGATATTCGGGGATCGTTAAATACCCTTCCGCAATTTACTGGTTCTGGAGGCATGTTCTTGGCGTATTGTATGGTCTTTGGGATGTCCCTTGCCGATTCGCCGAGTTGGAAGTTGATGCTCGGGGTTCTTTCCATTCCCTCCTTGTTATATTTCGTCCTAACGGTGTTTTACTTGCCCGAATCTCCCCGATGGCTTGTGAGCAAAGGGAAGATGCTCGAGGCTAAGAGGGTACTTCAAAGACTACGTGGCCAGGAAGATGTTTCAGGTACAGTTTAGAAAGATTGCACAATACGTGTCAATTACTTGTTGCTTAGAAAGATTTTTAATTAGCCAGCATGATCAACAGGTGAGATGGCTTTGCTTGTTGAAGGACTTGCTATTGGAGGAGAAAAATCGATCGAGGAGTACATAATAGGCCCAGATGTCGAACTTGCTGATGGTCAGGAATATGCTGACAAGGACAAAATTAAGTTGTATGGTCCCGAGAAGGGCCTCTCGTGGATCGCAAAACCTGTCGCAGCTGGACAGAGACAGAGTTCGCTTGCCCTTGTGTCTCGACAGGGAAGCATGGTGAGCCAAGGTGTACCCCTCATGGATCCTCTGGTTACTTTATTCGGAAGTGTTCATGAGAAGCTGCCTCAGATGGGAAGTCAAAGAAGCATGCTTTTCTCGAACTTTGGTAGTATGCTAAGTACTGCTCCGGAGCCTCATGGCAAACACTGGGATGAAGAAAGTCTGCAGCAGGAAGGTGAGGGCTATGATTCAGAGGCTAGTGGTGGTGGTGGGGGAGACTCGGACGATGATCTCCGCAGTCCGTTAATGTCACGGCAGACGACAAGCTTGGAAAAGGATATGCCCCCTCCTCCACCTTCCCATGGAAGCATTATGAGTATGAGGCGTCACAGCAGCCTCATGCAGGGGGGAGAGGCAGTTAGTAGCATGGGCATCGGCGGTGGGTGGCAACTGGCATGGAAATGGGCGGAAAGGGAAGGACAGGATGGAAAGAAGGAAGGGGGATTTCAAAGGGTCTATTTGCACCAGGAAGGGGGGCCTGGATCCCGACGCGGGTCTCTCGTTTCTCTTCCGGGTGGTGGTGATGTTCCCGCTGAAGGTGAATACATCCAGGCTGCTGCTCTTGTAAGCCAGCCTGCCCTTTACTCCAAGGAGCTTATGGATCAGAAACCAGTTGGACCTGCTATGGTGCACCCATCGCAAACCGCAACTAAAGTGCCGATTTGGGCCGCTCTACGTGATCCTGGAATCAAACGAGCACTGATTGTTGGTGTCGGAATTCAAGTACTTCAGCAGGTGCAAATACGATTGTATATGAATTCACTTGCTTTTGATCCTTTTGATCAGTTAGACATCATCACTTACCATCTTTGAGTCCTTTTGGCTTTTCAGTTTTCCGGTATTAATGGTGTTCTTTACTACACCCCGCAAATTCTCGAAGCTGCTGGTGTCGAAGTTCTGCTATCAAGCTTGGGCCTTAGTTCTACCTCTGCATCGTTCCTCATCAGTGCGTTCACGACACTGCTGATGCTTCCATGTATTATTGTAGCGATGAGACTGATGGATATATCGGGGAGAAGGTATGCTGCATTTTCTTCTCTATGCTCTTTACTCCACATTTCACCATAGACTTGTGGATATGTTCGCTGAATATGCTCTTCAGTTTGAACTCCACGGATGTCATGCTTCATCTCCACGATTAATGTGTAAACTTGTTTGATCCGCCCTCTTGCAGGACTCTGTTGCTGACCACAATTCCCGTGCTGGTAGTTGCGCTGATGATCCTGATATTCAGCGAACTTGTAAACTTGGGCACTGTTGTCAGTTCAGGGATATCAACAGCATGCGTTATCATATACTTCTGCTGCTTCGTTGCAGCATATGGACCAATTCCGAACATCCTTTGCTCGGAGATCTTCCCTACTAGAGTCCGTGGACTGTGCATCGCAATTTGCGCCTTGGTTTACTGGATATGCGACATCATTGTCACTTACACTCTACCAGTGTTGCTCACATCCATTGGACTCGCTGGCGTCTTCGGCATCTACGCGGTCGTCTGTGTCATTTCTTGGATCTTCGTCTTCTTGAAGGTCCCCGAGACCAAAGGCATGCCCTTGGAAGTCATCACCGAATTCTTCGCAGTTGGCGCGAGTCAAGATATAGCTGATAAGGACGAGTAACATGATCACCATCAGTTGATTCTTAGACGATTTTCCCTGAACTTCCCTTCATAGTAATTTTTGCGCATTCTAGAAATACCGAGATCCAACATTATACTATTATATCAATTCTATCGCCATATTTTTCTCAGTTCAGGCAGATTCGTCGCTTAACTTCTGCCACAAACTTCGATTTTGTCCGAAGTAATTATACCAACTAAAGATCCCGTCACCAACTAACTTTTCTCAACAATTCACCACCAAATAGCTGAGATACCTAAATGAAGACACTTTCTGCCTAACATATAAAACTAACAACAGAGAGCAAATAATTAACAAATCCATATCTGCTCAAAGCGATGTATAAGGATCTGCTACACAAGTCGGCTCTTGGGAGCTCCAGTACGGTGTCGGCTCTACACCTGGAAAAGGCATCTACAAGAACATAAGAGATACAAGGAAAAATGGACCTGAGGAGAGGAAAAAAAAAAAGACTTCAATCTATTTACAGTCACAAGCCCCAAGAACCGGACGAGTTTGAAAAGCAAAATTCCACCGCACATCCCTTCATGACAAAATCAATCCTTGATGTCCTGTAGGGATCACAATCAGACAAGTAACCTCATTTTCTCTAATTCAAATCAACTAAGCTTATGGTTTCTGCATTTCGTCAGATGATGAACCACGAGATGAAGTACTTGGACCAACATCCGAACTGGTAATATTATCGTCCGTCACGTGATTACTGGTAGCACTCTGATCAACAGAACCATTTGTTTTGGAGCTCAACTTGAATTGTCTCTCAAAATCTGTAGCACCACCAGTATCAGTGATTGACTTGTCGAAATTTTGATCCTGCAAACAAGAACAGGAAAGGTGTTAAAAGAGATCACATGACAGAAAAATGACAAATAAAGGTCGACAACAGGATTTTAAGCCCATAAGCAAGTTCCATCCACTTACATTTTGAAGTGCTTCTAGCTTCCGTTGAAGTGCCTCGTGTTCAGCTCTAATTCGGGATGGAACCCCGTGCTTCTGGTAAACATTGGTTTGAGCCAATCCCTCATCAATATCACTTGTGGTTGTTGCAAACGGATGATTCGCAGGAATCCACCTAACTGTGTCCGGATCAACATCAGGAGGAATGGGATCCCCTTCTTTGAGGAAAACAGTTGGCCGCTTCCATTGGTATGCTCGTGACCTCCTCTTCTGATGGATGGATTGCTCCTCCCTGGTTAAAGTAACAGGGGCGAGGCGGTAGCGTTTCCCGCACATCTCCACGGTGTTGTTAGTTGTGTTGATCTTCACGTATGGATTATCAAACGGATCATCGTACTTGAGGGACCTCGGCCTATTTGTACGATATTGCACAAAGCACGGGCAGGCACAGTAAATTCCCCCATAACTGTCCGAAACAAGAAGAAAAGGAAAAAGAGGGAAGGACGAGGGAAGTCATACATGCCTCTAGTATCGGATCTTAGCTGGCCGCGTCTAACAAGATCGGCAACGGTTCCGGTCGGCTTGCTGAGCCTCAACTTCCTCGCCACGTACGCTCGAACAGCGACAATCAAAACCGCGGCAGCGAGCAAAATCCACGCAACGAAACTTACGGGAACGCGGCTTCTAATCTGGAAACACAACAACTGGAAAATGAAATTCCGACAAAACCTATCAAAAACCGCCAAAAATAACGGAATAAGGGCAGTTACCGAGAGAAGAGCGGGCCGAATAGCGGAGACGGTGGCGTGGAGCTTGGAAAGAGGGAGGACAAGGAGGCCTGGACGCTGGGTGTTGGAGGAGTCTTGGCTTGAGGGAGGCGGAGTGGTGTTGCGGGGCCCACATTTGGCCAAGTTTCTCCAAACTCGGAGCCTCCCGGTCCGGGCTATTGCCGTCGGTGGGGGGACCGGTCGACGGAGGGTGAACCAAATAGGTGGGGATGGGTAAGATGAGGAGTGGAGAGTGAGAACGGACACTAAAACTACCATTTCTGAATTAATATCGAGTCCCTACTTTCTTCTTCGTCCTCACACCAGATTTTCCATTTTGATTTTTAGGGTTTTGCTTGTCCCTATTTTCGTACTATTTTAAGTATAAAGATTATTTGGCAAGTTGTTAAATTATCTGCGGATCCGTGGCGCAATGGTAGCGCGTCTGACTCCAGATCAGAAGGTTGCGTGTTCGATTCACGTCGGGTTCAATTCCCCTTAAAAACAATTTTTTGGGTCCCAACTCCCAGATATTACTTTTAGTGATATTTTTAGTGATGATGTATTGGATAAACTATGAAGCAGTTACTTTTAGTGATAGTTTTTTTGGTGAAAACTTTTAGTGATAGTTGAAGATCATGGTTTAGTTAAATAAATTTTGAGGTTCTTGTAATTTTCTTACTAAGTTTTAAGTCACCCAATTAGATTGGACTCTCGGGATTGAAGTCGGAATCGGAAATTTTTCCGACGATCTATGCACTTTAAATTACTAAAATACCCTTCTTAAAAAAAAATCTCTCACGGGTTTCTTTCCTCCACCACCGTACTCCATTTTCAATAGGTAATTCGTCGGAAAAATTACAAATTCTGTCTTCAGAGTTCCAAAATATAATATTAATCAAATTATACGAATTGGCTTAAAAATTAGTAAAAAATTTAAATAACTTTTAAATTTTATTTAACTATAGTACAAAAGATTCTATATGTAATTATTCCTTGCTTTTATTTCGCTCGGTGGCAAGGAAATGGAGATTAACTCTATCCGAAATCTTCTCGGAGATTGCATCGCTTTTCGCCAATAAAGAGAAAATAACGTTGGATTTGGACTCCCAATTCCCAAATCCTCATCTTCCTCTTGTATTTTTCATGCACGTTTTTTTTACCTAATAAGAAAAAAGAATGGGTTGGGATGGAGTACATCACATCACCACCCATAATAGCATTAATGACACGCGTTTGTCGTTGCTTTGTGCAGGTAAGGGGTTTTTACAAATAATAAGAGGCGACTAGTGATTTTTTTTAAGAAGGGTGACACAAAATTTATATTAAGATTAATGGTTACAATATCGAGAAGAATACAAATATATCATACAAACATATCGAACATAACACGACAATCAATTCGTAGGTAACAAAGAAACATGAGTAGACTCGAAGAGCAGACGAAAGGATATGAGAGCTATGCATTCAGGGAAAAAGTTGTCGAGACAAATCACGACTAATAACCATAATGTCACGACCCGAATAAGGAAGTGACAAATGACGGGAAATAAACATCCCTAGGCACCAGACTTTTATTTCAATGGAAAATCCAAATCCGAAACATAATGTCAACTACGGTAATTGTCTTTAAAACCAAAATACTGAAAGTTTATAAACCATATGATGATAAAATGCAGCGGAAATCTCTCTCTAATCCCGATCCCGATTCTCACTCGAACGATCTGAACACATACGATTGAATAAACTCAGTAAGTGAAATTAATGTAAACATACTTTCATCGCAATCAAGCACTTATCACAAATTTCCTAGCCTAACTAACACCTAACTGACTAACATAATTACTCCAGAGTAGTGTCCTAACCAACTAAACTTAACCAACTAAGTATTTCCAACGAAAAAATCTTATATTAACTACTTAACCAACTAATCAATCACACGTAAGTTTTCATATCACATAACTCATAACAGAACTCTTAATCACTCCATTATACATATCCGATTCCAAAGCATTGCAGAAACGGAATTCGAACCTAACTCATAATCAAATCAAGAACGAGTCCAATTCAAAACCATAAAGCACACAAATTCGGATTCGATTTCAAAATCAAATCGAAATCCAAAAACAAAATCAACATAATCCATTCAGAATTCAATAATCATGGATTCAGATTCAATTTAGAATCAAATCCAAATCCGAAAATCAACTTAATCCATTCAAAATTTAATAATCATGGATTCAGATTTAATTTCAGGATCGAATCTAAATCCAAAAATCAACTTAATCTATTTAGAATTCAATAATCACATATTCAAATTCAATTTTAGAATCAAAATTTAAATCCGAGAGTAGTCAAAACCCGATTTAAATTCCAAATTCAAAATCGTGTTCCCACTGTTTGCATGTGTTCAGGTCTGAATCGGAATCCGATTTTAGACAGACTAAGAACAAAAATCCCACTTACCTGTTCTTGGTCCTTTCTCCCCTCCTTGTCTATGAAACCAATTCGCCTTCTCTACTAGCAGCAACCTCTCTATTAGTTGATATTCTCCTTGACCATAGTGCGGCATAATAATAATATCAAATTTATTTAGGGACGAACAACCGATTGCCCAATTTGAATTTAACAAGGGAGGACAGCGTGGATGACTTACCCTCTTCGTGCTGAGATTGTTGGGTGGTTCCTCCTAGGGCTGCGTGGTGCTCCACACCTTCACAAATAGAAAGAAGTTTATGATTAGGTTAAATTAACTAGGTAAGCAGCCCTAATGGTCTAATTAAATGCCCAGCAACCCTAATTTCTACATTAACTTAACTAAAGTCTGCCCTCTAACCTATCAAAAACTCTAAGTCCATGGTAATTTACCCTTTGATCCCTATACTTTTACAAAATATGCCAAATAGGTCTTTAAGTTTCCATCCTTAAATTCACGATTCTTACACATAAGGTCAAATCATAAATGCTAACTCATGGACATTTGAATACATTCACTCAAATAAAAGTCAAAATTGAACGATTAAGAGTCCAACCAAGATAAGACTATCCATCTACACCAATAGAAAAAGTTGTGAGAACTGTATGGATCTCAAATCTAGTAAAGGGCAATCCAAGCAAAAACTTAAGAATATAATAGTAAGCACAAAACTAAAGAGACCACTAGACATGACTGTTCTAAGATATAAAATAGTAGATAAAAGCTGAATACTAAACAACATAACTAGCATAAACATGAAAGTAGTAAAAATAGAAATAATTACATAATTAAAAGAACCATCTGATCGAAAGAGTGGCCACCTGATGACTAGCCCCTTCAGGTGACCTCAGGCAAAGCAAGTCCTTCGACAAAAGCACCAACAAACTGGTGAGGATCGGCTAGGACCCTGGAAACATTTGGACAACGAGTAGAGGAGAACAATTTTCTGAGGAGATGAGTGAGTTTTGGTGGTGACAGATAGTGGGAATGTTTTGTAGCGAGTGAGGAATAGTGAAAACGAGAGTCTCAAGATGTGCTCTGACCTAAAAGAAAGACGGCGATACCAGATCTACTATATTAGGGTGCCAACAATCAAATTTGATGGCGTCAATAAAAGGAGTAAAATGATGCCGAGGAAGGAGGTGGTCGCATGTAAGGTTTTAGTTGAAATATAATTATTAGGTGAGGTTAGAGAGATGAAAAGAAGAGAGGATGAAGTAACGGCTAAAACAAAGATAAGTAGAGGATAATAAAAATCCTAGAGAACTCTTACGAAGAGAGAGGATTTGCTCTCATGAGGAGAGAGGTCTGATGTGTGGTTTGACTGATGATTTAATGGATTGATGTTAATTAGTAAATTTTTGTTCCTTTTTCTAAGAAATAATGCCCAAATAGAAATGACAAATATTTAGAAGGTAAAATATTTCAAAGAATATCAAATTTATTATGATTTAAATCCAAAAAAGAAAAAGTTGTACTGAAAAAATAGCAAAAATCTTGAAACAATTGTGATGATGCATGCAGCAGAACCCTCTAGTCTTTATTTCATACCTCATCCGAATGATTTGAAGTACATACAAAATAAATATGAGTTGAATAAACTCAACAAGTGAAAATGGAAGAATAAACATATTCACTCATATATTTATGTAACACAACGAAGAAGTTCTCCTAACAAACTACCTAACCAATTAACTATTAGGACTCTGGAGTCTAACATAATCGGTAGCCTAATCAACTACTTAGCTAACTACGGAATCATGATAAAAAGTTCCCTAACCAACTACTTAGTCAACTATGTATTCATTAACGCAAATTCTTTAGCTAACTACATATCCATGACGGAAAATCTCCTAGCCAACTAACAAATAATCTCGTAGGATTTCTATATTTATATCACATATTTGTATCGTTAACAATACAAATTCAAAATCCAAACGAAAACGAATTCAAGCAACACGAAATCAAATTGGGTTCATATCATTACCCAATCATAATTGAATCCCAATAAACACAACATCAAAACGAAATTCATAAAATCATAATCGAATTTCAAATAAATCCGAACCTAAATCCAAATAACTCCAAATCAAAATCAGATTTTTAGTAGCACAGATTCAGAAATGAATTCCAAAATAATACCAAAAATCACAACAAACTCATATGTGCTTAGAGTAAGGACGAATTCTACTTATCTGACTCAGCCCCTAATTAAAAATCCTAGACTTTGCGATCACGCAACATATGAGTCCTATTGATTTCCTAAGTTTCTAGAGTCTCGCCTTTGGAATAAAATTTGTTAGTTTTTTTTTTCAACCCGTGTAAGAAAACAACGAATAAAGAAAAATTCCTACTTACCATCTAATCCCCAAAATTTCTCCAATACTTCACTTCTCCCCGTGACACCCTCCTCGATCTGGTCCTCTCCTTCACTTTCAAGTAATAAGAATTCTGTGTGTCGTTTTTGTGATTGACAGAGGAGGGCGAAACTTTTATTTAAGGTGAAAAATGGCTAAAAATTATAATTAGGATTACTGGTGACAAACTTCCATATAATTCTCGAGTTATTTAATACATACGAATTACTATACAAAGTTATGTTATTTAACAATTTTATTTATCAATTCTTACAGCCATCGCCCAAACAATTAAGATATCATGACGTGGATAGTGTTTTTTTAAAGAAATATAGAATAGTGTTTGGAAATGCACTTTTCAAGTTGGTTAATTACATCAACTTTGAATAAAACTAAACCCAACCTTCTACTTTAGCACTAATTTGGTAATGCAGATCGCTGTCCAACTGGAGCTTTTTTATCGGTAAACTAATTGCAGTTCAACTAACCAGCACTTTCTCGAGTCTTGCAAGAAAAGAAACCACCTGGTGCATATTTTATTTTTGTGTCAAAATTAACTACTATTATTTTGTATCAACTGAATCAAATAAACCGTCCTCAAAATGAATCTAACTATAAATGAAAATGAACCTCAAATTTGGCCAAGTTATCATCACACAATTTCTGTACAACTATATACTTTTTACTCAATTACGAAAAATATGAATACATTAGAATAGTATAGCATTAGAAAAAGCGATCCACCGATACACAAGTGGGGTGAGTGGTAACGGAGAGACGGCTAACGTTGACTGGTGGATAAAGTGGTAGTGGATTCGGTGCCCTAACAATTGATGGTCTCCTCTCAAGGCTGGTCCCATTTGCGTATTCGATAAGAAAAATGCCGTCTTCTTTTTTTCTCCCAGTGTTCGGCCGCCGTAAACTGTTTATCGCTTCTCAGTTCAATGAAAAAAACATGTTCATGACTCTTGTTTCTATCTCCATCTTCAAAATGTTTAATTTGTGAAGAAGTGAAAATCAAGAAGGTGCTAGGTTATTTTGTTAACCATATTAATATCCTTCATTGAGCAGAAGTTGTTCTCTTCAATGCATGTCTTATATGCATTAAATTCCCCCAGGTCAACAACATCGGTAAATTCTCCTTCAATAACAATATTTATAGATTCCCCACATCCCAAGAAAATACCGTTGCTTGCCACCCCAAGTAACTATTAATTTGCTTGTGACAAAAAAATATTAATTACTTTCTAAAAAGATTATAACCAAATGCACAAATATATATTATAAATAAATGCACAAATTAATTAGACAATAATATTATATTGTATAAATAATACATATTTACAAATTACAATGTACACATTATTAGGTAAAAACTTGCATCTAACTTCATCTAAACTCTATTCTACCAAACACTAGAAACCTATCCATTTTTCACCAACAATAGGTTTCTTGCAACTCAATTTTCTAACTAGGGAAGGAAGCTATTGGCGCGGTCGTCTTCCCTCTCCTTTAACCTAACTTCGGAGGACGAGGCGAAGGAAACGCCGCCGTCGGCGGAGGCCGTGGGATGAGGCGGCAGGCCACCGCACTTGTGACACCTGGCGACGACAAGCACCTGTCGGCAGGAGGGGCACGACGAGTGTGACCCCAGCCACGTGTCGATGCAGCTGACGTGGAAGCTATGTCCGCAGTTAGGCAGCACGCGGATATCTTCGCCGGCTGCGAACTCCGTCAGGCAGATTGCGCACTCGGAGAATTTCACCAACACCTTGTCGGAGAACGTCTCCCGGGGCAGGGCCTTGAGGACCTTCTTCTTGAGGCCCTTGTTCGGCGCTGCGGTGGCCGGAATCGGCGCCGTCGACCGCGAGGACGACAGCCGCCGAAGCCAGGCGCATCGAGCCACCGCTAGGAGCCCTAGCACGCATATTAGGGCGCAGAGGAGGGAGGCCAGTATCACCACGAAGTCCGAGTCCACCGTGGCCAGTTGGGCCGGCGGCGTGGAGTTCCCGGCGGTGTCTTGTAGTTGCCGACCCATTCTTTTTCCTTTATTTTTTTTTTGTGTGGGTGTTAATTGGCTTCGATAATGCTAGAGAGAGATTAGAGCGAGAGAGGAGAGTTGGAGTGTGGTTTTGTGAGAGGGGAAATGAAATGACTTTGGATTAGTTTAGTATACTTTTATAATGAGGTTTTAGGAATATTCCTTCTTCCCATATTATTTAATTCTTAGTTATTTTCTTGCTCCACCCAATAATTATGGGTATTTTTTTTTTGTCAGGCGACTATGGGTATTAATATATACAGGTTGTATAGATTACTCATGTAATATTGGTAACTTTGTTAACAAATATAATTATTCATGTACATAGACAATTTTTTTAACACCAATTATGTCCATCGGAACGGTCGTTGTAAACGCAGGCAATTGATGTCGCGGTCTCGGCAGAGATATTTTAGACAATATCAAGTGTTATCGTGTTTGTACAAGGATTGATGTTATCTTTCTTTACTTAGATGGGATTTATACAGATTATGGATAAGTTTCGCCCTATGTTGGAAACAAACAAAATTAGTTGCAGACAGGGATAAAGATAGATACTTCCCAAAGAAGGCCAAAGGGAAAAGGCGCCGAAAGAAGACGGAGAAATCACGTTAATCTTGCTTGCTGGGTTTAAGGGAAGCACATTCATATTATACGGATCATAACTTTGGTTAATTAATCACAAATTCATATTATATGGTTGGAACAAACAGAATTTATCTAACTTGAATTCACTTTAAAAAAATATTGTATTAAGAATATGCTACAAAACTAGTATTGACAAAAATAACAACAGGAGAGGCTTCCATTTAATATTCGTCTGATCCTGGTGATAGTGCAATCTTGCATTTCTTAGTCAGTGTCTTGGGATATTTGATTTAAGGGAGACGTTAAGGATATAGAAAAAGTAAGAGAATAGATAGATAATTCAGGTAGTGAGGAGACAAAGAGTGATCGGACCAAGAAAAACTAACATCAAGAAAAAGAGAGGAGGGCTAGTGGGATTTTAAAAAAATTATCCTTGAAGGAGGGAATGAATATGGTGGACCCAATATTGATGAAACACGAACCTTATTATTATTGGTTTAATTCACTCTCGCTGGCACTTTGCACTAGCTTTAATGCTTTAGGACACTTTTTTATTTTCCAACGCCTGAGTTCTAACGAAACTAAAAAACAAACAAGGTTGTTTGTCAAGTTTTATTTATAAGTCTCACAAAGTGGAAATTCGAATTCCGTCTTACACTTTTCCAAAAGGAGTCCAATTGCCCAATTAAGCAGTTGTGTTGTTTGAGTTCTTCCAACAGTTGGGAGGAGACTTTGCGTCATAATTAAACCCATCCTTGTTAATATGTGTAAATTTCAACATTTTCTTCATGTGCCAAATTTTGCAAATTGGTCCTCTCTCTCTTTAGCAACATCCTGACCAACTTCAAATTATACCGGACGCCTCCTGTGGCATAAAAAGCGTGATCAGCGTCTCGCGTGGTTTTAGATAAGGAGAAGGCACATAGGATTGGCGAAACAGGTATGGATATCTAGTTCCACTCACTCATTCTCTCCATGTGATTTGTCTTGCCAACTACTCGCTATCATACGGGCCATGTGAATGCCTAATCCTAGAACTACCACTACCCTTGCCCAATTTTTTGTCAACAAAAATAATCATTGTAAAATCTAAAATATTTATAAATAATTACAAATTACATAATTAACTACAAAAATAAAAAAATTATAAATAATTGCAAATTACATAATTAATTATAATTAATTATGAATATCAAATGTTAACCAAACATTTTCAATCAAGCATTTTCTTAAAACAACATGATCTTCTCAATTGCAAATCTGTGTATCAACATTCATAAAATTTGATAGAGATCTGATGCATTGAGTAGAGTATTCACAGTTAGGGAAGTTGATAATGGTGATGGATTTGTCATTTAGAAATTGTTTGAACAATAAATATCATATCCATCAAGTTCATCATTCATTATTGTATTATGCAATATGATATATGTTATTGTAACTAATTCCTAGTCATACATAAAATATTAATTTTTGATGAATGCAAAACCAGTTTGAAAAACTCCAAATACTCTCTCCACATTTTTTACATAGCGAACATTTTGAGCTTCATGGTTAATGGAGCTGTAATTGAATTCACACATGTCGTCCATTGTGGATATATCCCATCAGTGAGATAATATGACATTCTTTATGTGTGTCGTTGACGTTATAGTTTATTTTGGGTGCTCGACCTTCTAATATATCAGTGAAATTAAAAGATATTGCAATACATTAATATCATTGCACATACTTGATACTCCAAAGAAAAGATGCCATATCCATACGTAATATCAAACAACCGCTTTTAATATAATTATTTGTGTTCCACTTCTTCCGGCATATTATCTAGCCCATGCGGTTAGACAATTTCTCTATTTATAATGCATCCAATCAATGTTGCATATCATACTTGAGAATCTACATTGTTTTGTTACTTGTAGTAGTCTTGCCAAATCTTATTTATTGGGCTTTCTCATATCTCTTCACCAAACCAAGATGTAACACATTCTACAAATTTCTTGAGAGCTTTTCTTGTTATGGTTTTACCAATTCTCAAATATTCGTCTACAACATTAATTGATGTCCAATATGCGAAAACCATCACAGCTGCAATATATTTTTTTCCAGCAAAAGCATCCTGGCTATAGTGAACAGTCTCATCACGTTGCTCCTTGTTTCTCGACCGAAATAAGAGATGCAGATCAGTGCCATTGCAAAATACCAAGTGAAAAATTGTTCAACTCACTTTTTAAATTTAGAATCTCTGATTTTCAGAGTTGAATATGATTAAAACAGTGGATGATGTCTGCATATTCATTTAATTTGAATATTATCTTATTAAGTGAAATCAAATTCATTCTCACTTAGATCAACTTCCATCGATTAAGCTTAAGCTGAAACTCCCAGTAAAAATGAAAGAACTTCACCGACTTATTTGTAAATACCTACTTGCTTCCACCTAGCCAGAGTGATAAATTAAAGGGTAAATTCCTCTCACGTCATTCTCCTTTGCTTAAATTACTATTTTCGTCTATACTATTTCAAAAATGATGATTTCGTCCTCCAGATTTGATTTAATAGCACCCTAAGGTCCCTGGTGCCAGAATCGGAAAAAAACTCCGATGACCAAGGACCTGAAATGTCAATTTTGCCCTTTAGTCTTCTTCCTCCTTCCTCTTCCTCTTTTTCCTCCTCTGCTCTCCTCCTCCTCCTCCGCCTACATCCTCCTCCTTCTCCCTCCTCCCTCCGGCCTTCTCCTCTGCCTACCTCCTCCTCTTTCTCCCTCCTCCCTCCGACCTCCTCCTCCGCCTAACTCCTCCTTCTCCCTCCTTCCCCTCCCTCCTTCCCCTCCTCCTCCTCTACCCACCTACCTCCTCTTTATCCTCTTCCCTCCTCCTTCTTCCTCTTCCGAACTCCCCCTTAATTTACTTCATTTTTTTTAACTTTTGACTAAAGGGCAATTTGGTCATTTCAAGTCCCTGGTTGCCGGAGAAATTTTCCGATTCCGGCACCAGGGACCTTAGGGTGTTATTTAATCAAATCTGGAGGACAAAATTATCTTTTTTGAAACAGTAGGGACGAAAATAGTAATTTAAGCAAAGGAGAGAGACGGGAGGGCAATTTACCCTAAATTAAAACTTGACAATAGCATCTAACTACGGATTAATGATCTGGATTAATAGTAAAAGGAAATCGGGAAAACCTAACTTCCAACCAAACCATTGTAAGTTGTATGGCCACCGGGCAAATCTTGTCTCCCGAGGAATGGCCGAATGGGCCGATAGACAAATTATTAATCTCTCACCGGAACAGAAATCCATCAGGTTTAGGGTCGTAATTGCTGCGTTCCGGTTAGTTAACAGATGATAAGGCAGACTTCAAAGTCACACGGACCTCACTTTTCAAGGACCCACATTCATTACAATCCGACTGAGTAAGACAATTTAAGCATAAACTTAATTTGACAATTTACCGGGATGAATACTAGGATTTTGATTTAACGGCCAGGAAAATTTTAAACTCAATATTTTCTTAAATAATCAAGACTCTGATCATCTGTCCATAATAATGCTTAAAAAAGAAAACCAAGTTACTGCTACTCCTTCGACTACTTTCTCTTCTGGTTTCCAACATGATACCTGCAACGTAACATTAATCAAAAGAAGTCCATCAGAATTCACAGGTGGCTGGTGCTAATGCTAAGTTTTGACAGTTGCTCTAGATTATCATCCTTTTTGGTCTATGTATCACGAGAAACGACTAATCCAAAAGATGAGCATTAAGAGGCAACTCATAGCTAAGTTTCTCTGTGGGAGAAGAACAAAATTGAAGAGAGAGTTTAAAATCCTAAATACCTTCGCTCGAAAACAAGTTTATTTAGCTACAAATCTCACACGCAACAGCGAGGTGTTTTACTGTTCTTTAATGATTCTCCAATCTATCCCCGACGGGAGATCAATTCATTCACCAAAGATGGTTCCTCAACTACCTATATGACGATGCATCTCCTATTTCAACAATTTAGCAAGCACTAAACAAGTGCAACGTAGAACTAGCTTGGCCGGAATGACATTTTTCACTCTTAAATCTCCAACAACAAACTGTACGGATACTTAATTTAAGATTTTCTTACCTCTGGGAGAGCACAAGAACCCTCTTCACTCACAAATCGAATCTCACATTCCATCTACCTTTGACATCAGCATTCAGGGTCCAATTATTTTCCCTAATCTGGAAATAGGGCACCTGATCGAAAGGCAACACTAACATAAGATAGACATAAAGCACCACACAACGCTCTAGGTGCAACTAACTCAACCGGAGAACATAAATGAAAGATACGACCATAATGCTGGAAAAATAATCATATCAAAGACGTAATTACCTTGTCAACCATTTCATATCCGACCTTGAACCTTACATCCTGATGCTTCTGAAAGTTGTATATACTCCAAGACAACTCCACAGCCCCATTCATTTTTTTCTGCGACAGGAATATTTTCAGCTAGCCGCACACCAAGACGATAACAGAAGCAAAGGGAAGAGTCGAGTGGGGGACCTGTTTGAAATCCTTGTCAGTGTCGCAAAGACCCTTGACGTTGAAGCTGACGAGCTCATCGCTAGTGACAGGGAAAGCCTTCTTCCCGCGAATGCAATACCGGAACCTTTCATACTTATCGTACTTGACCCCGACCCCTAGCGTGGCCGCCAGCTAACGCCCCGACCCACCCCAATTTCACACAGAATCAAATCAGCTGCCAGCTAATTCGAACCATCAACGCAAAGCATAAAAATGCAATTGAGACTCACGTCGAGGTAGGTGTGGCGTATCATCGCACATACAAACTTGGGGGCGCCGAGGCGGGTATCCAACTCCCCATGAACCTATATCTCATCCAAATTCAAACCTTCAGTTAGTTTAGTTCCCCTTCCCTACCAAGCTATATTATATTATATTATCTTATATTATATTCTGAAATAGAACAAAAAAGAAACAGAGAAAGATAGGAAGGAGAATTACGAGCAAGTGGGTGGGAGAGTGAACTGGGAACTTCTCCTTGGCGTGAATTCTGAGGGACTTGGAGTCTCCTCCATATCTCAGGGAAGTCTCCATCCTCCTCCTTTGCCCTACTTTTTCTTCTATCCAAAACCCCTCCCGTCCCTCTACCGCTAATAACTACAAAACCCTCAGCTAGCCTATCATCGGAAAATACGGCAAAATGCTTTTAAGCCCCCCCATGGTTTTGGAAACTAATATTTGGACCCACAGTTTTGAGATATTATAGTTTTATGAATATCCTCTTTCTTCGGGAATAAATGGACACTTGCATCTTATTGTTAATATTGGATTGAAAACAATACTACCATTTCAGAATAATGTAAATACACAAAAAATAAAATAAAAACAAGGTGATTTGTAATAGATTGTGGTTTCGTGTTTTATCTCAAACTCAATTACTGCTAATTCTCAAGGTTCTTAGAAATGACCTAGAGGTCGACTCGAAAATGGGTCCGACCTCTAGATCAGCCAGTCTCGACTAGCCCGATTGTTGGTCAGACCAAATTTTATTCTTCTTATTTTTATATAATTTTTTGAAATATATATGGATATATAGATAAATATAAACTAATTATACTAAAAAATATAAACATACCACTTGGTACCTTGGTTAATATATCCGCTTATCGTATAGGTACCACTTTGTTAAAAAAAATCTCAAAATCTAAACTGAAAAAGCTAAAATCTATCCGAAAAACTTGTGGCATGGCCTGGGCCTAAATATGATACTCAAAAAGTCTCGGGCCTTGGCCCATCAAGGAGAGTCAAGCCCAGAACGAGCAAGAGACTAGAGAAAGAAGTGGAGAGTGGAAGTGGGATTGGAGAAGAGACTTGCTCGCCGAGAAAGAGAAGAGAAGAGAAGAGAAGATGGCGGCGATGAGGAGGAGGTACGATCTGGCGATGGTGTTTCTGTTGGCTGTGACGCTGATCCCGACGCAGGCGCTCTCCGATCTGGTTCTCTCCAAGGTTGACCGTCGTGTAAGTCCCCCCTAAACCCTCGTTATAAGATCTCCGCTTTTACTATTTCTTCTCACCTAATTTGTCCTCTCTTCGCTGCCTTTCAGATCGATCTGACCTCACAAATCGCGCGTGTCCTGGCCAGTATCAAGGTATTAATTCGTATGGCCCTTTCGGAATTTCCCCGGGGTGCTGTGCTTTTGCGCTGAATTGACTAAATTTAGGTGTTGTTAGGTAGAGAATGCTGGTCCCGATTCGGTTTCCGAGGTCTTGTTGGCTTTTCCCGAGTTCCAGGCCAAGAACTTGGCTTACTTAGCGGCTGCTCTTAGCGAGGGGAAAGGGAAGAGTAAAACATCTGGTGCCAGTCTGTCCGTGCAAGTGGCTAACCCGAAAGGGATGCCCTCGGAATTGAGTTTTTATTCTGTGGTGTTGCCGAAACCGTTGGAGAAAGGGGAGACCTTGACCTTCGATGTGCTCGGGGTGTTTACCCACGCCTTGCGCCCCTTCCCGGAGGAGATCACTCAGGCTGATGTCCAGCTGGTTTTGTTCGAGGACAGTGCTCACTTTCTGTCTCCTTACATGGTTAAATCCCAGTCTCTTGTTGTTAAGCTGCCCGATGCTAGAATCGAGTCTTATACCAAGCTAGACAACACCAAGATCCAGGGCTCTGAGATTAAGTACGGGCCTTATCATGACATCCCTCCTTTGTTTCCCACCCCTGTCGTTTTCCATTTCGAGAACAACGAACCATTTGCTGTTGCTGAAGAGTTGGTGCGTGAGATTGAGATTTCACACTGGGGAAATGTGCAAATCACTGAGCATTACAACATTGTGCATGGAGGTGCCAGAAGCAAGGGTGAATTCTCCAGGTCTGTTGTCTATCCTCTTACATATACGTGCAAGTGCTTCGCTTCATAATATGATCATTGTCCTTACAAGTTATATCCCTTGAAAACTTTCAGGCTTGATTACCAGGCCCGGCCAAATGTCCGAGGTGCATCTGCTTTTCGACATCTTTTGGCCAAATTACCACCAAGAGCTCATTCAATTTATTATAGGGATGAGATTGGAAATATATCAACTTCTCATGTGTGGGCTGATCCTCAAAAGGTGGAGAGCCTTAAGCTTTAACATACTAGAGTCTAGACTACACCCCTTGTTATCTTTTCTAGATTTGATGTTTCTTATTGTATTTGCTTCCAGATCCAAGGCACACAACTAGTGGTCGAACCTAGATACCCCATGTTTGGTGGTTGGAGAACTACTTTTACTATCGGATACGGTTTACCGCTGCAAGACTTTCTGTTTCAGTCTGAGGGGAAGCGCTTTCTGAACATCTCTTTTGGTTCTTCAATGTTCAACTTGGTTGTTGATAGACTCATTGTCAAGGTTGGTGATACATTGTGAATCTTGGTTTAGATCCCTTCCATCCGTACCTTTTACCTCTGCTCTTGCTCAACTCCCTTTGCTCATTTAATACCATTCTGTAGAAAGTGCCTTATCTTTCCTTGTTCACATGCAGGTTGTTCTACCAGAGGGGTCATGGGATCTCGCTGTCTCTACCCCATTTCCCGTGGAACAGAGTGAAGAGGTACTAGAGGACCCTTTCAGCCTGTTGTCTCTTTTGATTTTCTCATATTAAGGATACTTGATACTGGTGATCTATGGTCTCATGCTTCATTGATACACTGATACTGATGTTTATCATTCATACAGACCAAAGTTTCCCACTTGGATTTTGTTGGTAGGCCAGTGGTTGTTCTAGAGAAGACTAATGTTGTGCCGGAGCATAATCAGAATTTCCAGGTATTGCCGTCACATCCTTGGGATTAAAATGAAAAAAAATGGAATTTTTATTTATCTCACGATACATAAGCCTACAAGTTCAGAGTTTTTACTTTCTTTTAGCTCCTCGTTTAGAACAAGTAACAAAAAAAATTCTGATGGGTCAAGAAACAAAACATGCCACGGAGAATGATAAAACGTCCATCCGTGGCATGTCTGATCATAGAATTTGATGGGTGAAGAAATAAACATGCCACGGAGAATGTTAAAAAGTCCACCCGAGATTTTCTCCGGTGCATGCCTCATAGAATTGCTTGTGGCATTATTGCAGGTTTATTACAGGTTCAACAAACTTTCAATGGTCAGAGAACCATTTATGTTGATCGCTGGGTTTTTCTTCATTTTCCTGGCATGCATAGTGTATATGCATGTCGATCTGTCAATCTCAAAGTCATCGGCATCTTATGTGGCAAAACTACAATGGGAAGAGGTTTGTGGGTGCCTTCGTGTTCTGTCTTAAAGCGTGTTTACAGCTATGAGGGCTGGCATTCTGACAGACTTTCTTATTTATTTTAGGTGCGAGCAACTGTTCAACAAATCCACAATCTTGTTAGCCAATGCCTAGCAGTGCATGAGAAGCTGGAAGCATCTTTGCGTGACCTTTCGAGGTCGGGAGATGTCCAAGCTTGTAAAGCTGCAAGAAAGGGAGCTGATGGTTTGTTGAAAGAGTATGCAAAGGAGCTGAGGCCTCTAGTAACATACTTGCAATCTTTACCCCCTGCTGCCTCGATAATCCCCAAGGTTGGTATATTGTATACAGACAATGTGGTGACTGCTAGATTGCTTACCTTCTTGTATCTTTCTCAAGTCTGCATTGAGCAATTGCGTTCTGTGTTTATGCAGTTGGAGGAGCTGCTGGGCAAGGAAAGGGAGTTACAAGAGAGGCTGATGGCGAAACACTCGGTCATAGTTGATTGCTATGAGAAGAAGCTTGGAGGACGGGAGATTGAGAACCGGGCTGCTCTACATCAGCAAAAAGTTGTAGCTCTAAGACAGGAAGTCGAGGATCTTCTTGAGTACCTCGATGAGATATAGTTCATTTGCGGGAGTAGTACACAGCTGTAGGATCCCTCAGGTTTGAGGCCCAGATTTGGATGTTAGTTAAAATGTTTTGACAAGATTCCATCGAATTCTATTATTCATCAGAACTCACCCGGCATATGAAAGGCTATTAGAAGGTTAACTTCAATTTACAGAGTTTTTGCTTGAATTCCATGGTAATGATACACTACACCAGTAAAACATGAAAACTCGCCCTGCTTCTGAGGAACACAGAAAGGGGCAATGCGCTTTTCTCTACACACTCAAATGCTTCAGACCACGGTTTAACATCCTCTTCAGGTCTGGATTATGCTTGTTGGGTCCTGCTGGCCTACGTTCCTTCCGGTGCCATTACTTGCAAGAGCTCGATGTTGAGCTCAAATGTACTTCCTGGCTGCGTCATAGACAAGAAAATGGAATAAAACTGCTGCATCCGAAGAGCTTGCCATCGGAATCACTACTAAGAAAAATGAAAAGAAAGCAATGGCCCATTTGGGATGCGGCTCTGTTGAGAGAAGAGTTGGAGAGAAGAACTATCTTACTGGAATCTCATTCATTCCCTTCTGGCCATAGCCAGCCTCTGGAGGAACAATGACAGTTCTCTGCAACAAGAAAAGGGTACTTGCATGGAAACCGAGACAAAGAAGCCAAGATGCCAAAAGGGGAAGGCTGTTTATTTTGGAAAGCGAAGCACACAAAATGGTGTCACCTTTCCTCCAACTTTCATCCCTTCCGTGATATAGTACATTGCCGCTGGTGGTTTCGGGGATGCCTGTGCCGAAAACAGACCATTCGGGTTGTCTACATAGTCACGCTTCCGTTCTTTCCCCGGAGTTGCCCCGACCTTGAATATGTACGGCTGATTAACGGATGGGGAAGAGGGGTCAAGCACTGTACAATTAACGTAACTGCCATACCATCACAAGAACACAGAGACTTCATTGAACTAGATTCATCAACGCTTATGCAAGCTAAGATTTAGACAGATAAGCAATCTCTCCACAAGGGAGTTACCTGAGAGATACTACGATTGCCGGCTAAAAGCTTCGATTCTCGAGTGGAAATGGCTGTGATACCCTTATACCTGCAGTCAAAATGTACCTACATTGCATAACAAGTTAAAGACTGTAATCAAGATAAAGCTGAGAGATGATCGAAGTGAACCGACCTGAACTGTGGATCCTTTCTCAGCAACTGCACCCTTCCCTTCCACTACATCATAGTATTTCAGACCATTGGCTGCCAGCTCAGTCGATGACAAGGAAAGAACCAATCAAAAAAATGTAAAACCGAATGGGAAGCGCAGAGGGAAAGTCAGGCGACTAACGTCCGGTTCGATAGTCTTCGAGAGGGATGCTCTTCCTGTTGCGTCTCTCTCGGGCATCCGAGACTTGAGGAAGTGAAAGGAGGGTGAAAGGCAAGGAAGAGATCAGCAAAATGGCGCCTCTTCTTGAAGTGGGCACTACAGAGACAAGGACTGGCTTATAATTAGTGTCGAGCTGCTCTTGTGCTGTTTTAGGCGCGGGAATTGGACACCTATTTGCTACTCTCAAGGAAGCCATTGGACGCTACCAAAAGAAATGGCCTTTGCGGTTGTAAGAACAAACTCTATCTTCCCAACCAACTAGCTTGTTAGGCAATTACCAAATTGCCCCCAGGTTACAAGCATATTCTCCTTCACTTGTTTCTAATATCCATTCAATTACCAGTCCGCCTTCACATTTCAACCATTGGGCAGAAGGGCAATTCGAGGGGCAATACCAAAAACCCTCATCTTTTTTACATTTGCCTCACCTACTCTCTGTAAAGTTTGTGTCTTTCTCCTCTCTATTGTGCAATTATGCAAACGTGGTTAAGTCACAAGAGAGAGTGGCTACCTTAAAATTAACAGGTTTTGTCTGATCTAATCTGCACAAAGATTGCTTCATTCCATAGCAAATCCAACCAGTTTCAGGGAAGCAAAGGAATATACTTTGGTCCTTTGGAAAACTTGGCTTTCACATACAGCTGCTACTAATGTTACTACAGTGGAGTTGCTTCTGAAACTACAAACAAAACCTACAAAAATGGGATAAGATCATTTCAGCCTCAGCTTAGCAGATCAAGTTGGCCAGCCCCGCCGCAGTCAACAGCAGCCCTGATGTTGGCTGCCTGTGGAGCTCCTACAGGGTTTGCTGCCTCTATCTCCACGTCGACTAAGTCACAGTCCTGTGTGGTGGTGACGTTCCGATGTCGAGGAACGTTCTGCGCCTGCGTAGATCCGGGGTTGCCATCTGAGACATCACTGGCGACTCTTCCCAGGGTTCTGGTCCGTGGTGTGTGCTGCTTCCCGGATGCGAGTCTCCTCACTGCCTTCTTGTGCCATTGCTTCAATGCCTTCGAAGTTTGTTCGTCGAATATCGTCTGCTTCATTGTTGATCCCATCTGGTTTGCAAGTTCAAGCGGAAATGTTATGACCAATGCAGCATATAATTTTCCTAGAAATGCTCTCGACAGATCGTCTCTTACTTGAGTGACAAGTGCATAGAGAGGAAGTGTGATGTAGCTACACAAGAATTGAGCTCCTACCCTGTCAACTCAGAAGAAGACCTGATCAGATCAATCAACCTTAACATTGATATCTCTATCTCGAATATGATTAGTCAGAATAGACCACGGTCCAGATACAAGGTGGTTTCGACCAAGAAAAGCCATCAAGTGTGCTTGATTTCCTTAGGGAGTTGAGTTCATTACAGATAAGTTTTCCTTGGGAGGCAGGAAAGCTAGAATTTTGCATTAGGACTTACCCAACAGCGACCCTGAGGATCGTGAGACCATCTTGGTAAAAGCAAGAATTCAATCCAAACTCGTACTGCAGCAGCAATGGCAAGAAAAAATAGATTGTGAGAGTCAAGCAATTGCTCAAGAAATGGGATGTAAGATAAAAGAACCAAATAGAAGGGTCCTTACCCATATCCAAAAGACATAGGTGATCTCAAAAGCATTCTGGATACACATGAAAGCGAATGATAATGAGACGAATGTGATGCTCAAAGTGGAGACTTGGAGTCGAAGATAAAGGGACAAATAGAGTGGATACCTGAAACAGTATAAAGTGGATGAGATAAAGGACTAGCTCAGGCCAGCTGAACCAAAAATGTCTGTCAGAAATCTGCACAATGGGTATCCCTTGGACAACTGCATGCCTTTCTTGAATTTCAAGTGCCATTTCTGTTATTATAGCTTGAAGTTTTGTTCCAACTGCCAGAATCATCTTTCAACCAAATCCAAATTTTATTTCAAGGCTGGAAACACCTGAAGCGAGCAACCTGGAAAATGTTTGTGTTTCTTACCACCAAAGGAATCATGGAAACCCAAGCCATAGTATGCCATCCTGAAAAGTATTAGAAGACGTTTAAGCAGTGGTACTACATCCGAAAGAGAAGACTATCTCCGGAAGAGAAGAATTGGCTCACCCTGGACATTAAAAAGCAGAAACAGCACCACAAAAGCCCACAGCAATGGACTGCCAATAAAGAGGAAGGAGATAAGTGACACTCAGATTTCAAGGAACTACTAAACAGAAACATGGTCACGGATTAAAAGCTGCGACAGGAATATGAGACCTTATTCCCACAACCCTTTTGAAGTCATCCTCTAGTGATCGCTTGATGTACTTCTGGAAGTCAAATTTAGTTCCAGGTGCTAGATGAACCTGCGAGACACTTCTATCAGTTCCATCTATTTAACACGCTAAGGGTTCCCCAGGTATGAGCACTTACTGTGATGAATCCGTGTCTCATGGATAGATAATCCGCCTTCCGTACAGACCTGAAGAATTGTCGGAAGAAGCAAACCTGCAGTGTCCACGAGCAGTGATCGACTGTAACTAATTTATACCACTTTCAAGTGTGCTAGTATACAAGACAAGGGGCTTACAAAATAGAAGAAGACTGGGGACTTGGTCCAGAAATTGTTGTGCTCCCTGACGAAAGATGTCTCGTGAGTGAGCCTGAATCTGTTGGGATCTACAACAAGCAAAATCAGGAGAAGTTCAACACCACTAGATACTGATAAAGAGCAGATGCTAATAGAGTACATGTTATATCCAAAAGTACCATTCATAGCATCTTGTTCCCTTAAACACTCGCGCTCCCAGTCCTTCCATTCGCGAATCTGCATACGAGAGAGAGATTGAGAAAACCATCAAGTCTCAAGCAATGACGGGTTTTGGTAATGTGAGATTAGAAGCAACTGAAACTGCATTATAATTCAAGATCCTTGAAACTGATCTAGCAGAAGCAAAATATAACTATTACAAAATGCAGAATCCACAAGAGCACTTGCCTTTAATCTTCCAAGCATCATTGTTAGACCACTGTAAATTACATGAAACACTGCCAAAAAGAATATGAAGATATGCAGCTGATGCAGCCCATTCACTGAAATGAGTGGCACGTGTCCCTAAACATAACAAAACCATCAGTCAATCAAGGATATAGAACAAGTTAAGCATAAAAAAGGAATACTAGGTACCTCCTCGCATTCACTAATACCGTGTTCACCTCCTGACAAGAACCTGCGGTCATACCAGAGGAGCCGGCGGAGATGTTCGCCTGCTTCTTCGACCATGTAGTTTTCGGCAGCGGGTTTGTTATGGACCTTCCTCAGTTCCTTGGGCAGGCAGGGCATCATTGTATTCGCGTATTCCGTCGGTATGCATACTTTTGATACATACTTTTGGAAAAACGTCAGCAGCAATGATATGAATCCCAGAACCATAAGCTCTGCAAACCGAACACAAAATTAATTTGACTAGGTATCACCCGAATCTGTTTGGCAACTAAATGTGACGTTTTAGAATCTCTATATCTAGTTGTATGGTTTACACAATGTGTGTGCGGGAAGAGGCTTGAACACTTTGCCTCGTGTGTCTGTAATGAGTAAGTGAAATCTAATCCATTATAAACATGCACATTATGCTCCCGTGGGATCGCGCTCCAACATGTATGCTTGTATTCATCGATCAGTCTCCCCAAGAGAAAGGGATCGAACCAGAAACAACAGCGAGAGAACAATTACCGCCTTTGATCTTCTCGAGAGCTTCACATAGACCAGGCTTATGTTTGTGTTCAAACCACTGCAACATGATTATGCAGACAAGGGTCATAACTCATAATCAACCGAAATCAAAGCAATTAAGGCAGAACATCTTGTCCTTGAAAGTTACCTCTCCAACGATATGAAGGAGCTTCTCAAGAAGAATAGAAATTACGACAATAGCGGCACAAACGAATGCAACCGCCCAGGTTGGGGTCTCATCTAATTCCCTTGCACCGGGAGCATCTCCTTCCGACATGTTCCCTTCAATTTAATGTCGGAATCCAACGCCTCCTTCAAATTATATATCTTTGTAATAATAAGAATTACGTTGATTCCCTTAATGCATGCATGCCACTCGCATGCAACACCACCTTAATTTCACGTACGTACGTGAAATTAATATTTCTGCCTTAATGAATATATGAAGAAGCAACCAAAAGAATTAGAATTAAAGAGATCCCAAACTGTGAAATTGAACAAGAACTTTCCCCTGGGAATTTTAGATGCAAAGGTTCTTATCTCTCGCTCTCTTTTTCTTTTCTCGTCTCTTGGTTTCCCTAAGCAAGTCGTGAGCGAAATATTCCATTTATGGAAAGATAGATCTTTTGGAGGGAGAACCCAAATCTTAATTTTAATTATACAAGCAATAGGTCGATCGAGGACAAAATTCTCAAGTACTATTCTTAGGGTCTAACTAAAATATTAATGTTGTTATATTTTTGGTTATTAGTATTCTTCAACTAGGAAGGCTGAGAGAATTACGTACGAAGTTACGAACACAGAAGGGTCGAACAAATAACTTGATCAGAATGGTACCCGAAAACATGTAACAGCTAATTTTCTTAAGAGACTGTACTGGAAAGGTGGTAACCAACTAAGAACTAGCTCTTCATTTCCTTCTCTTCTAAGGCATTCGGGATGGGAACTGGCTATTATGGTGAGAATCACTTGGAACGAATACAGGAAGTTGGTCACCTCTCTGTGATCGTCCCTGCTGATAGCTACTTAGTACTGATCTGCCATCGTATGTCGGTGCCTGGGAGCTGGTGCTTCTAATACCTCTGCTTAACTGATTGTTTCCAAGAGGGCCGCCAAAGAATATAGACCGATCTGTGTATAAAAGCTCGGCCCTTGGGATATGAGATGAACCCGTGAGCCTCGAGGATGAGGACGACACAAATCGCCCTGCTTCTGGGTCCCAATGCACTGAAGTCCTTGAATTCTCCAGAGCACCCATGTTCCTCCTTGGGGGCATCTGCACAGCACTTTCCCCAAGTCCAGTTTGTCTTGTGGACAGAGGAGATTGTTCTGCTGATGACTGATACACGGGATTGAAATGGTCCCTGGAAGAAGGCTGCTGCAAAGGAGAAGTGGCGAGGTTCGAGACATTCGTGCTACTTAAGTTACTAACACTATGGTTGCAGGCTTCAGTATCATCCCTGCTGGCCTGACTAGCAATACTGGGGGCATACGAATTACTCCTAGAAGGAGAGAGCTTTGACGTCTGTGCTCTGGCATTCCTGGTCTGAAGCACATGGTTAGTACTAATTGGACTGCTCCGTCCACTAACATTGCTGCTCGATAAGTGATCCATGTCATAAGCATGATGCTGGGAACTAATCGGGCGCAGGACAGATGATGACGCCCTGGCTTTGGCAGCTGCTTTAATAGCCTCGTTCGAATCCAGCTTTGCAAGTTTCCACGCGCTTATTTTCACATGGCGCTGTGAAAACTTTTTGCCTTTTTCATCTTGCTGTACTGCATCAGGATCAACTGTCGATGGTAAGCGACCAGGCTCCAAATGCGGAATAATCTCGTCCTGAAAAAGAAAAACAATTTTACATATCATTGAAATTGAGTTGGCAACCTAATGTGCCACGTTTAAAAAAGTTCTTTAATTTCCTTCTAGTTCTGAAATTAAGACTCTACATGAAGAATTACCGGGTGGTCCATGAAGATTCGTGGAGGGGTGCACCAAGCACCTTTGTGTTGCAAGCTCATTCCCACTGAGCTTCGCCCACTTACGGCAGTGACAGCAGAACTGGTAGGAGAAGATGGTAAACTCTGTTGTTCTCCACCATCCACAGACGGCCCAGGTGGTTCAGTTTGAGTCCTCATGGCAACAACATATTCATATGTTGTGATACCCTGGGGAAATGATTGAACAAACAAAGGTCACAGAACATGCCGAGCAAGAAACACTCAGAGATGATGTCAGGGAAGGTGGGAATTGAACAACAGACCTTGCGTATCAAAATCATGTGGAAAAAGAATAATTCTCCCAAAGGCACAGTAGCAAGCAAAGACACAGCTGTGCAAAGAGCCTGCATTGCATTGCATTGCAAGTTAACCACAAAAGTGTAGCGAGAAGAATGCTGAACACATATGTAAGGATGAACCACACTATATCACTCTTCAAACTCATCAGCTGAAGCTTTTATAAAATCAGAAGAACAGAATAAACCAAGCAGAAAACAAGATCATTTAAGTCGTGCTTCTAAATAACGCGCACAACCAGTCAGCATCATGTCTTGAGATCACCTCACCTATCACATTCGGTACTAGATGCCAGATTCCTGAATGGAAACTCGTGGATACATATGGCAGATATCAAGCGAATTTAGCTTTTCTGCAACCTAGACTACCTAGTAGGCTGGTCAAAGTAGTAAATGAACCATTTGAGGCATCGTTGTAGATGTCACATAGGTTAAGATAAAGTCCAGATTCTCACCACCACAGCAGCAAAAGGGGCTAGTGAAAAGCCAAGTCCCAGCTTCTCCCTAATCTGGTGGTCCATTGTTTTCCTATCTACAAAGCACCGAACGATCACGGCAACACCAACTCCAAATTCAACAACAAGCTGCAAATAAGATACAAAATACATAAATATGCAAAGACTAGTGAAACTATTCGGCAAAACAGACTTCTAGAGACATACCCAAACTAAGCTGACTGCCATGAGGGAAACAAAGGTGATGTAGTTTTTCCGTCCAACACAATTGTTTAGCCACTGAATTATCAATAACAACATCGAACAAACATGAGATAATAGTAGAAGGCGAGAAGGGAGGGAATTTAACTCTGCTCCAAAGCTGACGAGATAAGTAAATGACACAAGAAGACAATTATCACCCAACATACCCGGCAGTGATGGTCGAACCCATCAACACATTTGTCGCAACTCCTGCAATGTTTGCTCAACTTACGTACCTATAGAAAGAAAAAGTTTGCAAAATTCCACATATCAGACTTCAATCAGAGAGTTGGTCCAGGAGGTAGTGGGCATGTGGTACCACCCTTGATGCTATTTATCATGAAGTTAAAAAAGTGGATTCTACCAAGAAAAAAAGTACCTCAGCATTGCACAACGTGCAAAACAAAGCCTCTTCTCCAGACAGTAGCTGGAGACTATCGTCATCCTCTCTGCAATCTTGCTTCACAAAGCAAACACAAAAGATGCCGCCCATGTTGGTACAGCAACTTGAATCATGTCTTACAGCTCGTCCTCCATTCGTCCATCTTTTTTTGTTAGATACGTCAATTGAAGATGCATTTCCTGGCAAAAGTCAATCAAGCTTTTAAAACTTTAAGTGCAAGGACAAGCTAATTTCAAGAGACGACACACCTAGATCCTGTTCTCATTTGCTAATGGTTCAAAATGGACAAGCTACATCATTCTCTGCGAACTACCATTCAGTTCAATCCCGCTCCAACCAGAAATTCTCAAGAGTTATTGAGCACTGACCAGGAAATTCAGAGCCATTTCGTGATTTAGTGGCTTCCGTATCGCAAGCTTCGAGCAGAATTCCGGGATCTGAAGGATCAATGGCGGTGCACCGTACATACAGAATAAAAACAGAAAGTGCCTGCGGATCAACCAGAACAGGAGGAAAATCAATAAGCACTGGGGAAGGTAACGAGTCATAAATGATAAGTCAGCAAACCACACTTCTCTTACCAAGAACGAATAGATGCCAATAGCCACATACTCAAATATCTCCTTCCATAGAAAGGGGGCAAAGAATGCATAGAATGCCACGGATAGCAACAGGAAAACCGTTATAGCTGCAATCTGAATAAGATCAAGTAATAAAATCGGAATGAATTAAGAAGAATGCAAGGAAACGACACATCTGCAACATGGAGCCAACATGCTAAGAAAATGTGCAACACAATAGATCAACCGACAATTGTTAATTCGCTACAACAAACACGACAAGGTCGCGCAATATCTCGTTTCTAAGACAACAAATCTTATATAGGAAACAAAAACAACAACACGCATCTGCAATGTCAGGACTAAAACAGCAGTCAGAGAAGAAAGTCAAATGTATACACTCTCCTCAAAAGTTCTTTGTCATAGATCGAAGAACTTTACAAGTCCAAAAATGTCCGTTTCTGACCTTGGCTCCAACCCAGAAACGGATTCGTCCTACTCGCCTATACGCGCGATGGGCAGGAGACAAACAAAGGAAAATACCAAAAATTGACATTATTTACATATACCGTTGAAACAACAGTCCTAAGCTAACCAAAAAGACTGCTTAAAAGCTACAAAAGCAGAGACCCCGAAAGCTCCCAATGAAAAACTGCAAAAACTGCAAAGAGAAAAGAAATAGAATGAGAGAGATAACAATGTACCTGGAAAGAATGAACTGGGAGTTGCCATCCATGACGCCGAGCCATAGTGCTCCAAAAATTAATCAACTTTTTTTAGAAGAGTCCAAAAATTAATCACCAAGACGCAAGCTTTGAAACAGCATTCAACTAAAGGCGGGATCTTTACCACTCTTTGACCAAACCCATATAGCAAATCTCGGGTAAACAGACAATAGGAACAAGAAGACAACAAATCATGTCCTAGTCAACTGTAAGGAGATTGACCCATATGAGTTTAAAGTAACAATCTTTGGGTAACCCATTGAAGTGTGAGTTTGGAGTTTAGGGTTGTGTTTGGTCTGAGAAGAAAAAAAAGAGTCTTTAAGTGGTAGTCTGGTCGTGGAGTAGTGCTAATTTCATGTCCGTTTTAGCAATATAATATTCTCTTTTTGTCAATAACTAACATCGCCTTTTACTCTCCTTTTTTTCCTCGCTGGCATGGCGGCGCCAAAAAAACCAACGATATCTGATGTTTCATGCTTCAGAAAATTGCCAGAAAAATAAATAAATCCACGCACCATATATGTATTTCCTCATTCCTCAGTCAGGCAAAACTCGTTGAAAGAAGTTTTTCTTCGTAACTTCTTTATTAACGTGGGTGCTTTAAAATTATTCACATGATTGCCAAGCGTAACATTTTCTAGGTGACAACGATTCTGTTAATTAATTCATCCGTAAAATTATAATGGATGATGCGTGCTTTCTTAAGATTAACCCCCTTGACTACCTCAAATATCTTTATACTAAAGTTTAAATAAGTTGAAGAAAAAATAAAATCAATTTTATTATACATCAGAGTATGAAAAAGAACTTTAGAGAATAGAGAGCCATAACAAAAATCTCAAAGTTGACCCATAAAGATAACCAAGTAACCATATATTATTGCGGTTGGTTGTACATCCTTAAGTGTCCAGTCCATCGAACCATACAGATGGGCACGTGTTACAACTCATGACATAGAGACGGGAATCATATAATTCACGTTATTTTTTTTAAATATAAGTTCAGAGACTGTTATTTAATACGTAGCTCGCAAAAGACACGTTCCCACCACGACAAGCTATACTTGCTACTTAGTAGTTATTTCAGTAATTACAAAGCACACGAGTTATTTGCATTCGGTGAAAAAGTACCCCCAAATCCATATTATTCGAATACAATAATAGGAAAAAACACTTTTCTTGTTTTCTAAGAAGGGTAGATAATTACGGAGTAGAACACAATTTCATGTGTGATTTGGACAGTGGGATGGGAGAAGATATGTGTGGTTTTTACCATATGGTTCAGATTCACTTAGGCAGTTGAATAAATATTTTTTGTATTTTACCTAAAATTAGATAATGATAAAACATATGAAATACAATAGTACTATGCCCTTATACAATAATACAACATTCTGCATTGAAGTATTTTACTTTCGAACAATACCACGAGACGATATAACATTCTTTAAACATAGATTTCCGGTGGTTGCTGAGCCCAGCATTGAGCTGGCGGGGAGATGGGCTTGCGGCGATTTAGGCCCGATAGGCTGGCTAGAGTGTAAATACAAAATGTACAAACTTAAAGTCATCACTCGACAAAAAAAAAGAAAAGAAACTAATAGTCATCATTCCGACATTTTGATCATGTAATGTAATGAATATCATCCGGTCCCGGTTATTTCATTTTATCTTCTCTTATCTGATTTCCTTTTCTTCATTCTTTGGTTATCATCTTTACAATTTTATATCTGAAAAATATAACAATCCATAGCTATACAAAAATGAAGTAATTGGGGGCGTATCCTAGCTAGCGAGTACACTAATGAGCTTAGACATCATCGAACCACTCATCTCTATCTCTCTCTTGAACGTTGCTGCGTTGGAAGAGAAGGAAAGGAATAAGGAGGAAGAATGGATTGGACGAGACTGGTCAAAA
>SOPF01029193.1:0-25490 GCA_012979155.1 Hypericum perforatum
TTGATAATTTCTTTCATCACAACTTCCTTCATGGCAGGATTAAGCTTCCGTTGTGGGCAACGCTTTGGCTTGGCATTTTCCTCTAAAAGAATTTGGTGCATGCAGATTGAAGGACTGATACCTTTAATGTCTGCCAATGTCCATCCAATGGCTGTTTTGTACTCTCTTAGTACTTCAATCAATTGTTGCTCCTAGGACATGGCAAGATCTTTTGAGATAATCATTGGTAAGGTGTCCTTATCGCCGAGATATATGTACTTAAGGTTCTCGGATAGTTTCTTCAATTCTAACTTAGGAGCTTGTTCCATAGAAGGGAGAATATGTTCGTTAGTAACCGGTAGAGGAATTATAGAGTTTTCATACCTTTTTGGGACTTCTCTAAGTGAGTAGAGAGTCATGACAGTGTCTTGATCTTCCTCTCCAAGGGCCATAGGTGCCTTGTGATCAGTTGTTGAATTCTGTAACACCCTTTCTAGCGAGTCCTTCACACATATTCTTTCAAAAGAAACTTGAACAAGTGGATCAATCACATCAACAGAAAAAGTAGTTGCACAATCTGGTGGGTGTTTCATAGCATCAAATATATTAAAAGTAACCACTTCCCCATCAAATTCTAATGAAAGAGTTCCATTATGCACATCTATCTTAGTTCGAGCAGTTTTCATGAAAGGTCGTCCAAGTAAGATGTGAGAAGAATTAGAACAAGATTCATCATCCATATTAGTCACATAAAAATCAATAGGAAATATGAATTCATTCACTTTCACAAGCACGTCTTCCAGAACTCCTTCAGGATAAGAGTTAGATCTATCAGCCAATTGAATAATGATTCTAGTGTCATTTAAAGGCCCTAGATTCAAAATCTTATAAATGGACAAAGGCATAACATTAATAGATGCACCTAAATCAAGCATTACTCTTTCAATTCTAGTATTTCCTATAGTGCATGGAATAGTGAACATACCTGGGTCTTTGTACTTTTGGGGAAGCTTCCTTCTTTGCTTTAGCAAACCTTCCAGGAAATAGTGGAAGAATCTCTATCTGAGACTTCGACTTTATAGTTTCCTTCTCTTTCTCCACCTTCTTCTCAGCTTCACTTGTCTTTTTCTCAACTTGAGTGTTCTCTTCCAAGATCGGTGCTGCTTCTAAAGTTTTCCCACTCCGTAGGGTGATCGCACTTGCATTCTCTCTTGGGTTTACTACTGTTTGAGATGGTAGTCTCCCTTGAGAATTCTTCATTTCTCTCATATTAGCTGCAATCTGAGATACTTGCCTTTCAACATTCTTGATACGTGCATTTGTTTGGTTGGCTAGATTTTGAATGCTCTGATTAGTGGCTTGGACACTCTGTTGGATACTCTGATTTGTGCTAATGACCAAACTCTTTATAAGTTCTTCCAATGATTGAGAAGAATTAGGCTGTTGCTGTTGAGGGGGCTCTGGCCTAGGATTTTCATAGGCAGTTTGTGTTCTTTGAGTTGGTTGTCCTTGAGGTGGCCCATATCTGAAATTGGGATGATCTCTAGTGCCTGGGTTGTAATAGTTAGAGTATGGATCATACTTCCTCTTTTGTGGATAATGACCATTACCCATGGCAAATGCCTCTTTTTGAATCTCAGGACATGCCTCTGAATGGTGTCCTTGAGTAGAGCAAACACCACATACTATTGGTTTAACGAAGCCATTTTTCAAAGTTGTTTTCACAAATGCCGCAAGCTCGTCAAATTTTTCCTCCAAATTAGAGGTTCCCAGTTCATTGACTCTCTATTCTCCTATATTTTGACGTCCTCGTGTCTTCTTAGCCATCCTCTCAATTAGTTGTTTGGCTTGAGTAGGTGTATTATCCATGAAGTCACCTCTACTAGCAGCGTCAAGCATGCTCCTTTCTGATGGAAGGAGCCCTTCATAAAAATATTGTATTAGCTGATTCTCTGCGATTTGGTGTTGAGGGCAACTAGAACACAACTGTTGAAATCTCTCCCAATATTCATACAATGTCTCGCCAGAATGCTGAGTTATGCCACTAATCTCCTTCCTCTTGGATATCACAATTGAAGCAGGAAAGTATCTATCCAAGAACTGCTTTTGCAATTCTGCCCATGTCACTATCGATCCTGGATCAAGACTATATAACCAATCTCTAGCTTTGTCTTCAACGGAGAATGGAAATGCCATTAGCTTGATTAAATCAGTAGAGACCCCAGCTTGTTTCATAGTGGAGCATGCTATGTGAATTCCTTGTAGATGTCTGTTGGCATTTTCTCCAGCTCGTCCATGGAAGGTAGGTAGTCGGTGAATCAAACTTGACTTCAGCTCAAATGGAGGAATATTATCAGGGAGCACAATGCATAATGGTTGCTGGTTAATCTCATTGTCGACCATGGCATTCATGGTAAGTTGTTGTGCTGCCATGCTGAGACTATCTTCAGGAATGCTTTCAATATCAGATGAAGAAGCAGAGTCGTCTCTTTCACTATCAGAATCACCAGAAGTAGTAGCTTGTCTTTTGGCCTTCCGGTTTGCCTTTGCAGTCTTCTCGATCTCCTAGTCAAGAGGTAAAGTTCCTAAACCTGAAGAACGAGTTAACATAAAAAAAGTTAGATTAATCAAATAAATCAACACCTCCCCAGCAACGGCGCCAAATTTTGATGAGCTTGTCGAGGCCCCTCAAAATAAACCGATACTCACGGCTCACTAATTTATAGCAAGTAGTGGAAATACCGAGTCAGATCCAAGGAGGGATGAATATTCAATAAACCTAACTATTGAAATAAGTAAAAAGGGGATTTTGTAAGAGTGACGACAAAATCAAATTAAACGAGAACGAAGAGAATTATACGAGTAGATATCAATGAGAGAAAACGGTAGATTCGAGATTGGAGTACTATAGGAGGTTGGTTGATCACTGGATCACAAAAGATAATCTAACTCACGTAGCAAATAGGTGTAAATCTCCCGCAATCGCAAAGAGACCACTAACATCCTATAATCAACTAGCCACGCAACTGCCTAACTAATTGTTTATCACCTAACAGATAGAATATCAACCGATTTCTAATCTAGAAGGTAATAGCATTAAGCATAGATGTTCCTACTCCTAGCGATTATACTCAAAACTTGGTATGTACATACTAGCCTTATTTATTCCTGGTTAATCAGTTTGGTAACAACCGTTCCTCGCAAATTAACCTTGCTCCTAGTTCAATTCCTAACAGCGACTGCTAATCAGGAATCGATGGCAAATCAGTTCTAAAATAGACTCACAACCGCAAATCATTCAAGAACAAGAATAAACACAAGGAAATAAATAAATGCTACTGAATTAAATTGAATAACCAAGATCCTCACAACCAAAACCTGGGACTCCTTCCTCGAATCAACCTAGATGATTAGTTGCTCATAGTTCTAGTAAAATGAAAATAGGGTTCTGTTCTTTGGAATGCAAAAATTACCTAAAAACTAGGTCTAGAGAGTTTTTATAAGTCCTAATAACTCAGAAAACCTACAAGGGTCGTCCTCCATGTAATTTACAATATTGCCCCTGAATTTCTGCAATAGTCTCCTATCAGATCCGTCTTCAGTATTTTGACCATAACGTTTTCTTCCGAACTCCGATTTGTGCGTTCATTATATGGATAGAAAGAAGAACGAAAGATCTTCAATTTTGTGTCTGATACTCTTCCTCCAATTCTGCTCCGAAACTGACGAAAATACCCTTCCAAGACAGCTATCGCTGCTAGACTCCTCCTTCATGCAAAATTCCTTTCCAAATTTGCCTCTTTTCCTATAATTTAGTATAAAGAGTCTATTAGTCACCTAAAACTCAAAATATAACTAAATAATGCTGAACTAACGATAAAAGTATAAAAACAACTCAAAATCCTATGCGCTTAATGCATGTTTTAGACACACATCAGTTGGGTTGGTGAGAAATTAATTAAATATTGGAGGGCTGGTCGAGGTCTGGATTAGTCCAGGGCTGCTAATGCGGATAGCCTAATTGTAGGAACCAGGAAAGTTAAATTAGAAATAATATTAAATCAGGTAGAGATTTACCTATTTTATCAAAATTAGGGACTTTATGGAAATTTGCCATTAGTGAACCTAATTAGGGTTTTAAGTCATCTCTTTACCTTAACAAGAGTTAGCCGACCTCCTCTCTCTACACAAAAACTATAACCCACAAAATTTTGGAACGCTGAAGGGGAAGGAGACGTTCCAATCGAAGAGAACATTACGGAAGGAGGCGGAGTCTCAAGGAATCCTCCAAAATTAAGGGGAGAGGAGGGTGAGCATCTAACCCAGGAGGACCATTGAAGTCCCAAAGATTTAATATAAGCCAGGTAAGTGGAATTCATCTTTTGCTCTGGGTCCATACGAAACAGTCGTATTTTGATTTAGCGATAATATGAGTTTGAAAATGAGGTCAATGTTAGTGAAAACGCTTCCGTCTTGTGTTTGCTATGTTCGTAACTAAAATAATAGCCAATGATAACCACTTGCAGTTGTTCCTATTAAAATAATTAACGACTTTGTCTGTTTCTTCTTGGTGATCATCGCACTTTAATTGGATTTATTCTTTAGCTATTGACTTTGAGATTGTAAGCTACTGTGCTAATGCCTTGCGATTCATAAGTACTATATATTAGGGACATGAATAATAAATAAATCCTTGATGACTTATGCGTGAAGCTTTGCTGCATTTGTGTGGAAAACACTTTATACGATGTAGACAAGGATGGATTTTGGTATCGTAGGTTGTCAGTGCCTACAGTTGAACATGGGTTTATTGCAGGAAAGAGTATATTGAATGTCATGGATTCGAATGATGATTTGTTCGTATACCGGTATGCTATGGATTGAAGTCATATTTTGACTTGATTTGGATTTTTGGAATGTTATGGATACGAATTTTGGACATGCAGGATTGTTTTCATACCTTTTGGGCCCTATAATTATATGTAACCTTAAATACATGTAATCAAATGGACAGGGAGTGTGAAAACTATCTGGACTCGTGAAGGAATATCTTTCTGTCTTTTGGGCCCGTAATTGGGAACGGAATGATATCTTTTGGGCCTCACGAGAATCCTGTCGTGGATATGATATGTTAGACTCCGGAGTCTTGTTTACGTTAGTTGGCTAAGATAGTTGGTTAGGAGAGGTTGGACTGCTAAAATATGTGATATGTAGGGCATGTATGGTTGTGAATGTTGTTTTCCACTTACTGAGTTATTAGACTCACCATAGTTTCGTATGTGACTCAGATTGCACGAGGGAGGTACGAGATCAGGAGTAGAATGGGTTCTGCAGCATGCACCGCTACTGTTTCTTTCTTTAGATATAATAACAGTTTTCGGAAAATTGCTGTTTACGACGATATGTGGATTTTGGCACTATTGCTTCATTGTTTCTTAAAATTTCGGATGTTGAACTCTTTTCGTAATAAGAAGTTGGTACCATGTGAGATCATTTAAACCCCGGGAAACTGTCACTTCCAATTTTGGTTCGTGACACTAATAGTGACGTGAATTTTTACAGCTCCACCGCATTGAATCCGACAACTTTCTACCATTTTGTGCTTTATTAAGTCAAATGCAATCTCGTAAAAATATCGAGCACTCTCATATCATGCAGCTAGCTAGTTTTAAGTGGCATTTCCAGCTTCAACTATGTATCCAAATGCTAGTCCATTGTGTCCAGTGTAACAGAAATCGAATCTCCTGATTGTGTATAAAAGTCAAATACGTTTAATTATGAATGTCCATTCTTGAAAATTAATTATATTCGTGCCATACTTTTGATCTCCTAATGATGTGTTCTACATTTCTTAAGCGAAACATCTTTTTAAATGTACCTAAGTTTTTATCGCTAAGTTTCTTATTTATACTACATGATATTCCGTTAACTATATCGATTAATTCGATATTAATTTTGTTAACAAATATTTAATATTGTTATATATATAATGACTTAAATTTGAAATTTGATTAATTTAAATTAATTCTCACCAATTAATTTTATAGGTGATTTTGGTACTAAGTTGATGCACAAAAAATAAAAAAATACTGTTAAAAGTATTTATGGATCATGAATGGTTGGTAATTCATTATAAATGTTGACCTTTAGGTGACACGAATTGCCACGTTTCAATTCATGAACGCATGACAAAATCTCATAGAATTTCACCGAAAGTGTATTTTCCGTGTCCCTATTACAATCGTAAAAAACAAAATTATCAAGGGCACATGAATAATAAAGAAATTTAATGCTCAAATCTATTTAGTGTTATATATTATTTAATAAAACTTAACACTATTAAAAGATTATTGACTTTGAACTGAACCTGATACTATATAATATTAAACAAAAAATATATTTCGATATTTCACAAAAACGGCAAAAAAAAACCAAGGGACCGATTAATTGTTCCAACATATGCACAAGAAAATAGGCTCAAGGTCGTTTCAGGGGAGTAATTAATTGCCAAAAGACGAAGGATTTCATGCCAGTTCCAATCGCTACTAGTTGCAATAAGATTATATTTTAGGGAAAATTACCCTCTGCCCACTCAAGTTTGAGGAAATTAACGATTCAATCTCTTTATTATTTTTATCATTCAACCCTTCATGTTTGTAGAAAGGGTACATTTTAACTTCTCTTGCCAAAATCTGATGATTTCTCTAACAATTTTGGACCTTAGATTATAAAAATACTCTTTATTTTAAAAAATAAATTAAAAAAGGCCTTAGCAAACTATTTGACCCGTTAACATTGAACTCAAAGAAATGAACTACCAAATGCAGAACTTGTACCCATCCTGCAATCGAGGAGGTAGTCGCACTTGATGCATGTGAGAACATGCATTCGTTTAGCTTTAGTTTATGTCGTTTTGTCATATTTTAGGAAATGTTAAGTCGAGTCTTGTCTATGTTTTGTTTTATTTTGATTAATTGGTCAAGGAGAAGAATGTCTATTGTTTTGGTGTGTTTTGTAGGTATTTGGAGCATCTCAGGAGCTAAGGCAAAGATCGGTGTACATATGCGATGAGTCGGGCTAAAATCGGAAGTTGAAGGCAAAAGTGAGTTGGCCAGGCCAGCGTATGTTGGCCTTTGTTTGGACAAAGAGAGGAGAATGGTAGAGAGCAACTTTACTCGGACAAGAAGAAGAAAATGGCAGTGAGCAACCCCAATGTACGCTGGGGGTCGACAGCCAACTTAAAGAATTGCTTCACCAAACTTTCCACTTGCTTTTGTCTACACTTTTGAGGTAGCAAGCATGAAGGAGGAAGACAAGGAGGGGTAGGAGGCTGCAGAGAAAGTAACTTGGAGGGGAGAAGAAGGAGATCCATGCTTAGACTAAGAAACCTCCAAGCTAGATTTTGAATTATTAGATTTCATTTTGTGTTTCTTGGTTTGATCTTAAGAATATTGTAACAGTGCTGTGGATTCAATATCATCAAGGTATTTTCATTCTCTTTGCTTATAAGTTTATTTCTATTTGAACTTCCTATTTAAGCTAGATCATTTGAATGTTTACTTCTTAATCAAGGATGACAACTTGGTTTAGTTTTTAGCATTCATCCGCTTATTGTAGTAGACTTGAGATTGTTAATCGATTCTAAGCCTGACAACTTAGATTCATAGCAATATCAAGGTTGTAGTATAGTAGTATCATCAAAAGATTGAGATTGACAACCTTGAGATTTTGTGATATTATTGGTAGCCGTAGTATTAAATCACCAACTCAAACAATCGATTCGCTTAGCTTAAGATTTAAGAGCACATTATCTGGTACTTGACGAACAAATTTACCTCAATCCCTGTGGAGACAATCCTACTTATCACGATACTACTTATGCGATCGTGTAATTCTTGCACGTATTTAGATCCAAGTTTGGATGCATCAAGTTTTTGGTGCCGTTGCCGGGGATTAGAAGTTTGAATTTGTTTTCGTTAATATTGGAACTAGTGTTCTTGATTTTGAGACTAAGCTTTGTTACATGTTTATTATTCTTGTTGCATTTGATCCTCTCTATTGAGTGTTATAGTATCATACAAGTACAGGAGGTGAATGCCAAATACTCGTCGTGAGAACCAACCTCTTCTTGAGCAAGATTCAGAGATTGAACGAACAATTTGGCAAATCAGGAGGAGAAACTTACTTGTAGAAGAGATGGGCGATCAACAAGTAATGATTGTTCCTGCCGCCATGAGACACAAGTCACATCCAAGACTTGCCGATCTTCGGTCAAGTATAGAGTATCCTACCATGGAGGCGAACAACTTTGGAATTTAAAGCAACCTCATTAACATGGTACAACAAGACCAATTCGGTGGTTATCCCTCAGAAAACTTAGCAAGACACATCCAGAAGTTCGAGGATCATTGTTCGATAGTAAAATACAATGGTGTCACACCTGATGCCATTAAGCTTCGATTGTTCAAGTATAGCTTGAAAGATGATGCTAGAGAATGGGTAGATGCATTTCCAGTCGGCACCTTCACAACATGGGATGAGCTTGCCGACAAGTTCTTGGAAAAGCATTATCCTCCAGGTAAAACCACCTAACTTTGTAATAAGATTTCTCAATTTAAACAGCTAGGTGGTGAATCGTTGCATGAGGCTTGGCATTGATTCAAGAGACTACTTCGCGAGTGCCCACATCATCAGATACTTGAATGGATGCTCATCCAAACATTCTACAATGGATGTGAGCCACTTATTCGAGTCAACCTAGATGCAGCAGCTGGAGGAAACTTGACAGATAAGTCAGAAGCTGATGGTTTTCAAATCATTGAAGCCATGGCTACCAACAACCATGATTGGGGAGAACGAACCGAGAGAAAGAGAGTTGTTAGTGTTCAAGACAATGATGAAGTGGCTGCTTTGAAGGCACAGGTAGCAACACTTACGCAACTAGTTAAAGGATCAATGTCGCTTCAAGCAACATCATCATCTCAGGTATGCGAAATTTGCACTAGACCACATGGCACGGATAGTTGTTCATTTATTGCTGAGCCTATAAATTTCGTGGTAATACTAATAGGAATAATGATCCTTATTCTGCTACATATAACCTGGGTTGGAGAAACCACCCAAATTTTTTGTGGAAGAATAATGCAGGTCAACAGGCACCTCAACAACCGAGACCACCTTATGGAGGTGGAAATGTTCAAGATTCTCCACCTTAGCAATTTCAACCATATCAACAAAGGTGGCAGCAACAAGGACCACCACCACAAGATCGTCGAGGTGAGGATGAATTGCGCAAGCAAGTGTTGAGCCATGAAGCAACCATCCAAAATCTTGAAGTACAAAATAGTCAGTTGGCAACGCAACTCAACACGAGACCACCAGGCCCTCTTCCAAGCAATACCGAGGCTCCTCCCACCAAATAAGAGCACTGCAAGGCTATCATAACTAGAAGTGGCCTAGACTTGGAGAAGAATGCAATGAAGATTCTAGTAATTCCTCCACCGAGAAAGATAGTTGGGGAAGAGGAAGAGGAGCTACAAGTAACTCCTATCATTAGAGAAAAAGATAAGTCACCTAAGGAAGCAGTCAAGTCAACACCGGAAAGGAAGTACCCTCCACCGCCATTTCCTTAAAAGGTGAACAAGCAAGTCATGCACCCAAGCTACCATAAGTTCTTAGAGCTTTTCAAGAACCTTCATATCAACATATTGCTCCTTGACGCTTTTGAGCAAATACCAACATACCGGAAGTGGATCAAAGAATTCATTTCAAAGAAGAGGAGCATTGATGATTTTGAAGTCATTCCATTGACGAGAGGGTGTAGCACTGTCTTGAGCCACGAGCTACCTTAAAAGATGAAGGACTCCGGAAGCTTCACTATTCCGTGTACAATTGGAGAGCAACCATTCAAGAAGGCATTGATTGATCTTAGTTCCAGCATCAACCTTATGCCGTTCTCAATATTCAAAAGGCTTGGGTTGGGAGACATGAAATCCACTTCAATAGTTCTTCAACTTGCTGATCGATCGGTGATAAGACCAAAGGGGATAGTGGAGAATGTGTTAGTCAAGGTTGATACCTTGATTTTTTTGGTGGACTTCATTGTTATGGAGATGGAAGAACATCGTGATGTACTGCTTCTCCTTGGTCGGCCATTTTTGGCTACTGGAAAGATAAGCATCAATGTAGAAAAAGGTGAGCTCCGGTTCAAGGTTTGTGATGACGAGGTTGTGTTCAATGTTTTTGAAGTAGCCAAATATCCATCGGAAGAGGATGATTGCTACCGGATTGATGTTGTGGATGAGATTATAGCTGTGAGGGAAGAAGAGCAAGATCAAGAAATTCCGTGGGAAGTTGTTGACAACATCGAGGATTCTAGAGAAATGGTGGCATGGCACGCACGGTAGAATCGTTAAAGTTAGATGACATGCCAAGGCCAAAGTTACAGTCATCCACTGTTGCACCACCAGAATTAGAGCTAAAGCTACTTCCAACACATCTCAAGTATGCCTACCTAGATAAAGATCATAAGTTGCCAATAATCATCTCATCCTTATTAGATCAAGGCGAGCACAAAGAAGCTATTGGATGGACACTCGAAGATATCAAGGGGATTAGTCCTTCACTATACCAGCACAAGATTATTTTAGAGGATGATTTTTCACCATCAGTGGAAGCACAACGACAACTCAATCCAAAGCTAAAGGAAGTAGTAAGGAAAGAGGTAATCAAGTGGTTAGATGCTGGCATCATCTATCCAATCTCTGATTCCAAGTGGGTAAGTCCCACTCAATGTGTGCCAAAGAAAGGAGGGATTACAGTCGTCCCTAATGAGAACAATGAGCTAATCCCTACACGGATGATAGTTGGCTAGCGCATTTGCATTGACTTCCGGAAATTAAACAAGGCAACTTGAAAGGATCATTTTCCATTGTCATTCATTGATCAAATGCTAGACAGATTGGCAGGTCATGCCTACTACTACTTCTTAGATGGATATTCCAATTATCTGCAAATCGCAATTGCCCCGGAAGACCAAGAGAAGACCACATTTACCTGTCCTTATGGTACTTTTGCTTTCCACAGAATGCCATTGGGACTGTGTAATGCACCTGCCACATTTCGATGATGTATGATGTCTATCTTCTCTGACATGGTTAAGCGCCAAATCGAGATCTTTATGGATGACTTCTCGGTATTTGGAGACTCGTATGAAGAATGTATTCTACACTTGGGCAAGGTTCTAGAGTGCTACAAGGAGACCAATTTGGTCCTTAATTGGGAGAAATGCCACTTCATGGTGACTGAAGGCGTGGTGCTAGGACACAAGACTTCCAGCAAGGGATTGAAGGTGGACAAGGCTAAACTAGAGGTAATTGATAAGCTTCCATATCCTATGACAGTTAAAGGCATTCGTAATTTTCTTGGCCATGCAGGATTTTATAGGCGATTCATCAAAGATTTTTCAAAGATCTCCAAGCCTCTTTGCAAATTACTAGAGAAGGATGCACCATTTATCTTTGATGAGGCATGCAAGCTAGCATTCAAAACACTAAAGGAGGCACTTGTATCAGCACCAATTATCATATCACCTGATTGGGAGTTGCCTTTCGAGATCATGTGCGATGCAAGTGACTATGCTGTTGGAGCTGTACTTGGCCAGAAAAGGCCACTGGATTTCATGCCATTTACTATGCTAGTCGTACTTTGGATGATGCCCAGATCAATTATGCAACTACGGAGAAGGAGTTCCTAGTTGTGGTATTTGCACTTGACAAGTTTCGAGCTTACCTACTTGGAAGCAAAGTAATTGTTTACACAGATCATGTAGCAATATGCTACCTCTTCGCCATGAAAGATGCAAAACCAAGGCTTATTCGGTGGATCCTCCTCCTTCAAGAGTTTGACATCGAAATCCGTGATCAAAAGGGTGCCGATAATCCAGTAGTAGATCATCTTTCACGTTTCGACAACCTGGTGGTAACATCTTCTTTCCCTATTAACGAACATGGAACATTTCTCGTCGTCATGAGATGCCTTAGGCGGGCATCATGGAAGTTGAAATATTTGACGTGTGGGGTATTGACTTTATGGGTCCTTTTGTTCCATCTGATCATAATCTTTATATTCTTCTTGCAGTTGACTATGTATCCAAGTGGGTTGAAGCCGTGGCATTACCATCCAATGATGCAAAAGTGGTGATTAAGTTCAGATGCTTGGCGTAACGAGAAAGATAACCAAACCTCTGCTCGTACGCCGCTACTGTCAACTCCGGTCTTTGTCAATCTCTCGAATTCAAACCCACGAGCATCTTGTAGACTTTCAGGTAGGAAGCGATCTATTAAAGAATCGCTGAACTTCTTCCAAGTCCATCCAGTTGATTCCATAGTTTGGAACCACTCCCCCGCCTCACCTATCAACTTGAACGCTGCAAGCTCTACCATCCTCTTGTTGTCGCAATTCAAGATCTTCCACCTCTTTTCCATTTCATCGATAAATACTTTTGGATCATCACGAACACCGGAAAAAGTGGTGGGTCTAACCTCAGAAATTCCGCCAACGAATCATCCCTCGGAACCATAACACCCTTCTCTACCACACTTTGCTGTGCTGTGATAAATTTCTCCATCGCTAGCATAATCCGATCAACCACATCACCGCTGCGCTTCCTGCGCATCGTAGTACCACCAGCTGGCTGATCCCAATCAACTGTCGTAGCCTCCGTAGTAGTCGTGGTCTGCTCAACCACGGGTGTAGACTCAACATTAGCTCCATCCTGATGCTCTTCGGAGCCTTCACCATGCTCCCTTATCGTAGCGTCAACCCCTTTACGTGTCACAGGCATAGTCTCCCTATAGAACAAGTCATCATTTAAGAGGCCAAATGAAAGGCTTAACCGACAGAAGACAACGACACGATAGATCCTATGCTCCGTAGGGTACGACACGACAAACCAGACAAACACAATCAAGCCTAGGCTCTGATACCAACTTTGTCACGACTCGCGCGAAGGTTGGTGACCGGCGCTAGACCACACGACAAATATCCACACATGTGTAACCTAGTAAGCCTCACAATCACACTCATTCAGAGTCATAAAAATACACATCGGAATTAAACATGCGGAAGTCATATCATAAACATCGATGGTACTCGACCATCATCGTACATATGAACAAAGCATCTCCAAAGGGACAAAATCCATGACGAAACATAACAAACCGCTACGGAGCCTGTATAACAATGTACAAGGATAACACTAGACTGGAGACCTCAAAAGTGTGGCCCTCGAACGGAAGAGACGGGCTCAACACACGGACTCCAGACTCTGACGCAACTATGGCACTTCAGAACCTGAGATAGATTTTGTAAGGGGTAAGTGTCGGGAAACACTTAGTAAGAGATAGAACATAACATATTAGTTATGTTTGAGATATACGTGCCATAGAACTTAACCATGCTCGACATGACTGAATTCGACATGCATGATGATCAAATGCTTCACAATTTAATGATAACGCAAATATAAACATATGGAGCCACATTCACATAGAGCGATAAATTCAACGCACACACACATTAGAGCGATGAACAGGTTTTGAAAGGCCACTTCCTCTGACTGCCAGGGGATATCCAAAAGGCCTAAACGAATCTCCATCCACACAAACACAAGAACTAGCTTACTTGCGTAAACTAACGATATCCCCGACCTATGAGCTCATAGACTAACATCCCCCGTTAGTATGGGAAAGCCTGTTCATTTCTCTCACAAAACACATTTTGAATCAAACACATGACCCAATGGTCCACAATCCATCTCACATGGATATATTAATCACACAACTCAGCCTCGAGCTAGTGATCTAGCCGGCTGTTCACAAACATCACATCTCACACACCGATCACATATTCTCAACAAGTCATATATGCACAATCTCATATCATAGTCAACAACATATGCATGCGATGCACATTAATCAAGATCGGTAACATGCATATAACGAACACAACCAAAGTTGTCATGGTCTATCCGCTTACTCAACGAAGACCCAACGATCACCGATACGCAACCGATGCCTTCCACACTCAATCTCCAAACCGATTCTCCTTTCCTCGCACACCTTACGGAAACTCTGTCATATACCCAAATTACCAAAACGAGGTTAACCTCAACCTTTCAGAAATCAAAACGCTGCCAACAACTCATAGCAACAAAACAACGGTACTTGTGCCGTTCAACACTTCCATCCTCAACGACAACGCAAATAACTCAAACTCCGATCACAACCACCTTAAACAAAACTTCGCAAGACTTCTCCAACAAGTCCTCAACAACTCAGAATCCATATAACCACTGAATCTTGCAAACAAATCACTTACCAAGCCTGTTTCTCAAACACTGCCAATCTAAACGCAGCCCACTATTTCGAACTTCAACAAGGCGTACAGCCCAAACCCTTCAACCAAAACACACATAAGATACCATTCTGGAACCCTCAAGAGGTCCTTTACAATCTGTCAAAATTTCGTAGCCCAAATCGAAGCCTAAGTATGCTTACCAAGTCAATCTTCCTCACGTCGCTCTGCTGACCACCTCAGCAACAACGACCAGATTCAAACCCACTTTCCTGACGATTCCCTGATCCAAATCCCACTTATGATATACCAAAAGAAAGCTTAGAAAGTCCTCTACAACCCACTTTGGAGGTTTTAAACAAAACTCGGAACGGAAATGTCCTTACCGTTCAATTCTTTTCTGAGCTGCTTCACTTCTCTCTCCTTCAACCTTCTCACTTCTCTCTCTATTTTCCTTTTGTTATTTCGTAAAATGGCCAAGGAGCTCAGCTTCCTAACACTTAAAGGAAATCTCTGAGATATTTGAAGAGGTGGAAGAGGTCCAATCAAAAGAAAACCCCTTCACCAACTTCATCTTTGCAAGAAGACAAAGAAGCTATGGTCCAATCACAGCAAACCACGCACAAGCAGCTTACATGACGACCTTCTTTCAGTTTTTGTCCAATATGAAATTTAACCAATCTTTTCCTTAAGATGTCTAGTTTCCAAATCCATTGGAATTTCTCGATTCAGACTCACGACAAGAAAGTTACGATTTAACCGCAAGTAGGTCAAATCTGTCCGAACCAAGCAACACTTCACAATTCCGAAAATTTCTCTAAGGCATTGCACTTGCCGAAACCAAACTCCAACAACATTCATTCACAAACTCAAACACTTAATATCGCATATCCAATGCGATTGTTTTGGCATGACGCAAGCCGACCAACTAAATTTCCGAGTCTCACATATCTAGAGTATGTTTGACTCCTCTAAGCAGCAAACATCACCAATACCAACTACCTTAGACACCCCTTCATTGCCCATCTTCAATACTCCAAAATCACCAGAAGTGTAAGATGTGAAGAACTCGTTCCTGGGTGTAACATGTAGTGTAGCACCACTGTCAACTATCCACATGCTCTCATCTAATACAAGATTAATTGAATCAATGTCGCTGAGAATGACAAGATCATCACTAGTAGCAGTAGCAACACGGTCGTTATCACTATGATCCTTCCCTTTCTGCTTACTTTTCTTGTCTTTGTTCTCCCTTTTCCATTGAAAATAGTTCTTCTCTATGTGTCCTATTTTGTGACAATAATGACACTCCACATTCTTGTACTTGGACTGACTTTTACTCCTATCTCTACCACTTTTCGGTTCCTTCTTCTGACTTCTTTCCTTGTTTTTAGTAACGAGCACATCAGAGTGAGATGAGGAACCCTATGCCTTCCTTCTTACTTTTTCATTAAGAACACTGCTCTTTACATTTTCCAAAGTAACAATACCATCACTGGAGGAGTTTATAATTGAAACCCCAAATATTTCCCAAGAGTTTGGTAGAGTATTTAGTAGCAACAGCCCTAACACTTCATCATCAAACTTGATGCTCATTTCTGACAATTGATCTCGGAGCCCTTGAAAATCATTCAAGTGATCTGAAATAGAAGTCCCCTCTTTGTACCTCAAATTCATCAAGGAATTCAACAAATACAATTTATTATTCCCTGATTTAGAAGCATACAAAGTCTCAATCTTCTTCCACAATACTTTGGCATCTTCCTCATTAGCAATATGATTATAAACATTGTCTTCAATATACTGCCGAATGAAACCACAAACCTGCTGATTCAGAAATTTCCAAGCCTCGTCAGATTTGCCTTCTGGCTTCCCAGTACTAAAGACAGGAAGATGCAAATCCTTCACAAATAGCAGATCCTTCATCTTGCCCTTCCACAAGTGATAATTAGTGCCATTTAAACAAATCATTCTACTTGTATTTGCCTCCATCATTCAAGCAAGTCAAACAGTACCTTTAACCACAATGCTCTGATACCACTCTGATGGGAAATCGCGGCACAATGGCAACTCAAACAAACAAATCACAGCAGACAATCAATTTCCCCAACTTGGCAGAATCTAAGAGGAGCAATAACAAAATAAATCCAGCAACTGATCCAATCACACAAACAGAGGGACACAAGAATTTTAACGTGGAAAACCTTCTCGGTGTGAGAAGTAAAAACTATGGGCACAAGCTAGTCAATCAAGCTCCACTATGATCAACATAAGGGTACAAGAGAGTCTCAAATATAGCACAAATCGTGCTCAACAATTGGCCAAAACACCAAAGCAACAACCAAGAATTCGAGAACCAAGAATACAAGAATTCCAGATTTACGCAGCTTCTGTGCGAGGTAGATTTTTCCCACTTCAGACAACTTCTCACCGATCCAACCGTCCAGAATGAAGTACTAGAAGTCACGAACCTTCTGTCCAAATTTCAGCCCGATCCAACGGTGAACGAAGTCGCAGTGATAAAAACCGTGTAGATGCACAAAGCTGTGCGAATTTCTTTTCTCTCCTTTTCTCTCTTCTGTTTTCTTTTTTGCTCTCTCACACTCTCTTCTGTCGGCGGCCAAAGTCTTACCTCTCTCCCCTCTAAATGAGATCAAATGGGCTTGATATATTTGGGCCTTTCTCCACATTGTTGGGAGCCCAAATATCCAACAAGATGAGCTCATATTGATAGTGGAAAACCTCTCTGGTACTCACCTTGTTACACATAAATTCCCCAAATTGAATAAGCAACACCGGAGTGAAAAATTACCAAAATTGGTCGCCATCTAATAATTAATTTGACCCACAATTGCCTCGACCACCTCAATCACAATTCCATATACTTTGAACTTCACATGTACAAACACAAGTAGAAAGAGAAGTGACCACAACTGGTGTAGCCACGTAAGTGGGCTCATCGTCTCCGACCATAACAACTACTACAATAATCGACTCAGGATCAATTATTTGCAGAGTCGACTTTTCTAGGTCATGGTCATCACCATCATGGTGGTGGTGGCTTGTCGAAGATGAACTTGAATTGATCTTTCTATAGGAGCAAGTCAGGACGATGAGAGTCAAAGACATTGATAGGAGCATAAGAGCTATGACTCATGTGAGGTAAGAGACTGGAGTCCGCCAAAAGTTTATTATGGATGTGGAATTTGAAGCACCAGCCATGAGCATTTTCTCTCTATTGGGTTAATTCCTTTAGTTTTGCTTGATTTTAATGTCTAGTGCCAAGTTGATGGTTATTGGGTATTTATAATTGTATATAATTTGAGAATTTTGTATGTCATTTATATTTTGACTAAGTCGGAAATCCCTTTGTTTTATTCCTATTCTATCCACCCGCACTCCTCTAATTCAATAATTTAATTGCACTTTATTATGACTAGTTTTATTATTGGCTTTTTAATATTTTTTCAATTTTTTTGCAACTCCTAATTGATTTCATTAATCACCAGGTGTCACATTGATTTATATAAAACCGTTTATATTATAATTATAATTTAGAGCAAGAGGACTGGTCTATTTATGGACCGGGCAAGGCAAGGATGCAGGCTGTCCGAAAGGTTGCGACTATTGGTTGTTTCTAAATAGACCTCAAGTCCCTCGTGTCCCTTCGGAGAGTATCTTGACATCTCATCCTTATCCAGCCTCCTCGCACCCTTTCGGAAAATAGCCTTGTCCTGATCTGGTCTGCTATGTGTCACCCACTGGTTGACCTTATCTGCCACCTCATGTCTGTTCAGAGAATGGACTTATCCGTTGGTCTATCGCACCTCGTGCTGTCTAGGTTCCAGATCACTCCAAAATTTTCCAAAACATTTAAGGCTCTTCAAAGCTCCTCGCGACGTGGCGAGCGTGTGAAGTGTTAAGTGCACCTCAATGCACTCAAGAACCCGCTCCTGGCCTCAAGCCCGTGCCCAGCCCCGATCTCAGTCCCAGTCCTTATGCCCGTGCTCGTGCTTGGATGGTGCTACACACCATCCTCGTAGTCAATGGAAAATCAAGAAAAAGTCAACAGAAGTCAACTAAAAGTTAACTATGGTAGTAATGAACTCATCTAGTAGCCAAGATTTGAAACTCCTTATAAACAAGAAAATTTTTCTTGCACTAACCAATGTGGTATACTAACACTTCCACTTCCCTTTACTTGACTTTTACACTTCCACTTCCCTTGACTTTTTGGCTTATGGGCGGAGAAGCCACATGCTCTGACTTGCAATGCTAACAAACTTCACAGTTCTTGATCCAATTCTGCACATCACGATTGAAAATGTTTGTTAATTCTCTTGTAAGTCACCAATACTCCAAAATGACCTCCTAATGGAGAATCATGTAGCTGATTAAAAATATCAAGTCGTAATCCACCAGCAGACCTGATAACCACTCTTCCCTTATACCGCGCAATACCACGCTGTAGTGTATATCGAGGAACTCCAGTAGGTGTTACCAATAAGGTCTGAATGAGTTGTTCCAGTTTGTCATCCCCAACATAACTGGTTTCCACTTGACGATACCACTCTGGAACTATAATCCTCATAGAAGCTAATTCACTAGTTTCTACCATACGAGAGAGAGCATCTGTAGCTTTGTTTTCACACCCTCTTCGATATTCAATTATAAAGTCTAACCCCATCAACCTTGTGTTGTGCAAATAAATAAATATGTTAGAACGTCGAAAACGATCTAAAGACGGATCCGGAGTGGTCGTCCCAAGATGTGATTCGAACGAATAAGGCAAAGATGGAAGAAATATGGGGAAAATGAAGAGAAGATATGTAGATCTGACTTGGTGGATGAGAAAAGAATTGGTGGAAGAGAAAGAACTTTATTGAAAATATAGCGGAGGAGGAGGACAAGAGAAAAGCATAAATGATAAAAGCTACATCTACCCTACGCTAAGATAAAAAGCCGAAGCTTTGACAAAGATTTGATGTTGTGTTGTGTTGTTGGGGTCCCTTTCTTCTACGTCAAGGCTGTCATTATATAGAAAAAACTAGCCCTAGCCCAATACCAAAAACCCTAGGCCATTCAGTACAAAAAACCTAAATTATCCCCGGCCTCAGATATGAAAAACTAACTGCCCGAAACTTCCAAGCTGATTATGACCTCTTTCTGCTCCAAATTTGGAAAAGTGATAAACTACAAAGTTGTAGATTTATCTCTTATCTTTCTGTAACTTTTGAAATCACCTCAATCCGATATTTGAGCAGTTAGTTACAGATTGTTTACTAAAACTGGTCAGAAAATCCGCGAATTAATTTTCTGCTACAACACCTTGAAACTATTTTCTTCTGCAGGTTGGTGTGTACTTTCTGATCAAGCAAGTAGCGTAAGCATTGATGATCATTGTGCAGAGGCGGAGCCAGAAAATTTTGAAAGTGAGATCAATTTCTAATGTTTTAAAATTAATGGGGTCAATTTTTAATTTTAGTAGAAACATATATTAAAAAGTATAGCTAATTATCAAAATAAAATAAAATTAAGTAGGGTCAATTGACCCCACTTAATTGCATGTGGCGCCGCCTCTGTCAGTGCGTATAACAAAAGTTTTCCCTTCTAAATAATGTCTCCATTTAGAGACTGCAATTAACATAACAATCAACTCTCTCATATACTGGTAACCCTGCATTCTCTCAACTGCAGCTGAAATTTTAGACTAAAGTCCTTTCCAAACTCTTGATCAAATGGCATTGACTCTGCAACAATAGCATGACAGTTTGCTTCTCCTTCAATATCCTGCCAAGTAACTAACATTAACTCTTGAATCTGATTTTTGTAAATCTCTTGATTCAAAGAGGTAAAGGACAAGTTGCTGAGCTCAGCTCCACTACCACCATCTGCTAAACTCATATATCCCTTTGAAACAATATCTTTCCCATTGTTTCCGATTGTTGCTTCTGCTTTAATAAAGTCAAACAAGATTGGATTGCACCCTTATATCCAATTTGTTCCCAACACCAGATCATACGTACCCAACTCTAGAATCTTGCAATCAAATACCACTCATCTCCCATACTATTTTAGGACAAATTCGATTGCAAGAAACTTGTGATCCATCTGCCAAAGATATAGTCATTCCTGAAGTCTGCAACACAACCATTTGTAGCTCTTTAACCAAAGCCATATTAATGAAAGTAGTAGTACTTCCCGTGTCCATCAAGATCAAGATAGGTCTGTTCTTGATCTTTCATTTCAGCTTTAGTGTTCCACTACCCAAACTGCCATTGATAGCATGCATGGACTGTTCAACGCGTTGGTTAGATTCCTCCTCTACTTCATCTTCCACTAGAATCATCTCCTCTTCAACCATTTCTAGATTTTCCAACACATGAATTGTTTCTTTCCTTCCCTTGCATACTCTCTCATGCCCAGGAACCCAAGGAACTCCACAAGTATAACAATTTGGGTCCTTCGGTTTAGCACCCCAGGTGTTCGATGAATTTCCTCCTCCTCTCGAACCCGAAGATGCTCCCCAACTGTTCGACATTATGCCTTGTGGTTTTGCCATCACTCCTACACTCGATTGTTTCACCCTCGCGAACTCTTCAAGAATCGAGGTAAACTTATTCTCCATCTTCTTGATTTGATCATCGAACCTCCTAAATTGTTCCTCAGCTGAAGCTTTAGAACCATAGTTGTCAAAGCGGTTGACGCGGCGCGGCGCGGGCAACCCAAAACTTGATGCGGCATGGTAACGCGGCGCGGAACGGGTGAGATAGAAGCAAACTCGGATAATAATATTATTCATAATTAAAAATAATCACTTATAAATATTAAAGATTAGACTTTCTAAGGCAATAATAACTTGCAAATAGTCATAATTAGAACCAAAGTCAATACAACAAACCAAATATTCGTGCAAATGCAAATCAATCCAAGGAAATGAACACATATAAGACTTTACAACTAAACATCAAGAACATCAAAGTCTTCATCATCACTTCCTCCGCAACTAAATCTATTGCCATCTTCGTCATCTTCATCATCTTCTTCTACTTCCCAAGTTCTTGACCTAGTTTCTGATGAAGGAGGTTGTGCTGGAGGTGCAGGTGGAGGTGTAAGTGTAGGTGTAGGTCTTGCTTGACTTCTAGTATTGACTCTAGGCTCAGCAGCACCGGATGCAAGTTCAACATCTAACCAAGACAAATCACCATCTTCATAAACCAAATCATCACCACCTTCACAAATTTCATCTCCTAGTAACCACTCATTACTAATATCAATATCATCCAACTGCAGAGGATCAATCTTATCTTTATTATCATGGTTTTCTTTCAAAGTTTGGTTATACTTGACTAAAACCAAATCCTGCAACATCTTATGTTCAAGCCTATTTCTTTTCTTGGAGTGAATCTGCAATATAAAAAGCATAATATGAATGTTGGTTTAATGGCAAAGAGTTGCAAGTTTGATTTATAACAACTACTTATATGATCAAAAGTACTCCAATTGCGCTCACACCCCGAAGAACTACAAGTCAAAGTCAATATCTTCATGGCAAAGAGTTGCAAGTTTGGTGTTTCTGATCCATATTGAACCCACCACTCAGCTATAAATGTAATAACACTCTTAGTTTCTTACATGGCAATCATTATGTAATAAATTACGAGATAGTAAAATAGACTTAACTTACCTGGAGCCACTTCTTTTCTATGCCTTATTACATAATCATTTCCAAAGAAACCTTCAGCATTCTTGTAGATTGTCAATTCTTTCATCACAGCATCGAACACTTCATCACTTAAAGTAAGCTTCTTCACGCATTCATACAGTCCATTTAACAACAAACTGTTATTTGCAATCGTTGGATCGCTATAAAAGTATGCTGGATTAAGATAATGGCCAGCTGCATGCAGAGGATGGTGAAGTTGTGCTTTCCATCTGTTATCAACAATTGCAAGTATCTCTTTATACTTGCTTTCATCGTTATGCAAGCCAGCTCTTATAAACTCCCTCGCCTTCTCCATTGCTTGATAAATGTAACCCATTGCAGGTTTTTTCTCATTATCAACAAGTCTTAGTACAGCAACAAGAGGTCCCATAACTCTGAGAGCATAAAGAACATCATCCCAAAATCTCGTTTGAAGAACAATGCCAGCTGCATTCTTTCCCTTAGTTTCCTTGCTTGCCTTCAAATTATTCCATTCTTCAAAAGTGAACATCTTTCAAAGGTGTGATTTTTGCTCTTTCAAACTTTTCAACGTAAGAAACGTTGTAGCAAACCTTGTTACTCCAGCTCTAACCAACTCGTGTCTTGTATTGGTTTCTATGGACCCAGTACGGATGGGTCATGCCGATTTTTCGGCAAGTTTGTCTGTAGGTCCTGACTACCAGGCTTGTTGGATAGCATGGATCTTAGCTAGCTTTTTACCCTCGCTAGACTACCAGGCTTGTTGGCTAGCTGGCGAGTGGTTATGCCCCACCTGACTACCAGGACTGTTGGTCAGCAGGTGCTTTGTGGGCTTTCTGGGTTTGTTTGTATAACGCTTTTTTATTTTATTTGATGGCAGTTCTTGAAAAGAAAAAAAACCAACTCGTGTCTTGTGTTCTTCCTCATTAAACTCAAAACCAAAGAATGGTTATAAATGAAACCCACCAGCTTGATGCCTTTTTGTACAACCTTTTTGACTCTAGGAATCTTTCCAATATCTTCCAGCATCAAGTCTAGACAATGTGCTGCACACGGTGTCCAAAACATTCTTGGCCGCTTGGCTACCAAATATTTACCTATGAAATAAAGATCACAATTAATACTATATTAGCAAATTAGCAACATTTAAGATACTACATTAGCAATTTACCAATACTTACCGGCTAGAACATAATTGCTTCCATTATCGGTAATTAGCTGCACAACGTTACTTTCACCAATCTCCTCAACAAAATTATCCAGTAGTTGAAAAAGCATCATTCCATCTTTCACATGCTCAGAAGCATCAACACTCTTAACGAACATTGTTCCCGCTCGAGAATTAACCAAAAAATTGATCAGTGTCCTACTTCGTCCATCAGTCCAACCATCAGACATAATGGAACAACCATATTTTGCTTGCTGCTCCTTGTGAGACTTCAATATCTCATGAGTATGTTCTAACTCTTTTTTTAGCAAAGGAACTCTCAACTCATGATAGCTTGGAGGCTTTAGATTAGGACCATAATGACCAATTGCTTGAACCATCTGATCAAAGCTCTTTGATTTTGCAATATTAAAGGCAATTACATGCCTGTAAAAGAACCGAGCTATGATTTGGCAAACTTTCTCTCTTGCTTCTTTTGAATATGCATCATTCATACTTGTTTGCCTTGTTTTTGCTGAAGTCACATCTGTCTTTTTAAAGAACATTTTGTCCAAGGGGCCTTTTGCACTCTTCTTGGCATGCCGCAAATTGGCCTCTTCAATGGGCCTTTTCCCACTTTGGAGTCGGGATATTTCTTGCAACTCAACCTCATCGTCATCAACAAGCATTTGTGATGGCTCACCTGATATACCATCTTTTGCACCTACTCTCTTTTCTTCATTCTCTCTTAAGAGCACTTTCACATCTTCAGGTGTTAAAGGGCACGAAGCAACATTTCCTTTTACCCCTATTTGATGTTGTTTGGCCCGAGTAATTCCTGTAGTAGTTTCAACCTTGTAGAAATCGCAAGTAACTCTCTTCTTGTTATCTTTGTCCTTCAAACTGTTCCATCTCCATCCTATATCCTTACTATTTGGTTTGAATAGCTCGGGACAAGAAGAAACCGATGATGATTGGTTCATATTATGAGGTGTTGCCATAGCTGTTACAAATTCACATTAGAAAACAAATTCAGCCATAATAATATTATGATAATATCCTACTTCACCAACTAAAAACTTTCGGCCTACTAAAAAATTCAGCCTCAAGAATTCAGCCACATAATAAAATGTAGCTATCAACAAATACACAATTAAAGGAGTTTCCCAATTGCAACAACGTTGTTTTGCATTATCTCCCACAAAAAATTCTCCTACTCAAAAATTCCAAGTTCGACAATTCACCAATCCCACAAACTGTTCCATCTCCAACCTCATCGTCATCTTCTTTTTAAAAAGGTAGTCATCAAAAGTACTTCAATTTACAACCTCTTACAATCATCCAAGAAATCTCCAAGTTAAAAAAAAAGTTGGGGAAAAATAGTGTACCGTCGGAGCCGGCCGGCAGTGGCCGGAGCTTGGTAACGGCGGCGGCTGGTCGGGACAGTGGCCGGAGGCCAGAGCAAGTGTCAACGGTCAAGTGGGTTTTGGGTTTTGAGTTTCCAAAAGAGAAGAAGGGAGAAGAGTGGGAGAGGAACGGCTGTTGTCGGGAGTGTAAGTTAGGTTTTTAGGGTTTTTTTTATGTTTCCAATTTTACCCTTAAAATAATTAAAAAACAAAGGGCATTTCCGAAAATTTCCACGACTGTAGCAAGAATGGCCCAGAAACCCGTGACAGCAAAGGATCGCCTGGAGCGGCTGTTTCGACTGCGACAGCAACCGTCGCAGGAGCGGAATGATTTGGAGCGGCTGGGTCAAAAAACCCGTTCGGCTCCAAGATCTCGGCCCATAGCGGCCGAGTTAACAACTATGTTTAGAACGCGTATCCATGGCGGAAAACAGTTCGACGCTCTAATACCAAGATGTTACGTACGTAAAAGTATAGGTGAAAGAATGGGGAAAAGGATATAGAGAGAGAAAGATAGTTTGTAAGAGAGAGAAAGATTATATTGATAAACTTCGATGAGAATTACAAAGACTATAGGGGACTTATATGTAATTGTGCCCCGTTTCCTGCTACTAATAACGTTTACAACCGACCTAACCGACTATTTAACTTTTCCCGCATAAAGATTCTTGCCAGCCACTAACAGATTGACACATGGATAAGTCATCCACTCATCAGCTTCACATAAACAACCAGTCATCCAGTCACACACACTCCACCTATTCGATAAATTGTCCACGACAAAAACGTCCAGGAAAATGGCTACCCGTGAGGTTTGTATAATACAACAGTGAACCCTACAGGTAAATGGTGACTGACTTGGTTTCATCAGCCAAGGATTTCCAGGCCAATGTTCTGCACCACGTCGCCGCGATATACA
>SOPF01029198.1:0-42411 GCA_012979155.1 Hypericum perforatum
AAAAAAAGAAAAAGTCAGCCACCTGATTATTGACCATATGATTTAGGCTAGAAAAGATTAAAAAGAAAGGAAGTTCGTTCTTAGTGGGTCCCAAATCCAACACAAGATATTTTATAATTCTTTTTTTTTTTTGGTTCAGGACATCAACAGCACAAGTAAACAACAAAGAGGCAGTTGATAACTTTACTTCTTCCAACCAAAAAAAAAAAAGAAAAGAAAAACATTATTACTTTGGAAAATTTTTAAAAAAGAGAAGAAAATAAGCCATCAAACTACAGTAGGCAGCACTTGGAACATTTGGTTTGGGAAAGTCAATGCCCTTTCCTCCTCCCACTATTTTGCTGGGGAGAAGGGCCATTGTGGATTCTTGTGTGTCTAGAGAGAGAGAGAGGGGAGAGAGAGGAAAGTTTTATTTTCTGGGTTTTAACTGTTGATGAAGTGAGTGAGAGCATTTTTGTTGATGAAGTGAGTGAAGGCCTTTCCTTTTGGTTGATGTAATAAATTTCCATTCCCAACTCCATTGAGACAAAAAAAAACACTATCTTTGTAGCTTTGTACAAATTTTCTTTTATTATTCATTTGTTGCAACATTTAGTGGATCTGTGATAGGGGTTCTAGGGTTTGACTCCCACTTTGGTTGAAGTTTTTGAGTATACCGGGGGTTTGACTTTCTTGGGTTCGAGCCATTTTTATTTCTGGGTTTGATGTTTCTGTGGGGGTTTTCCCCTGATATTGGTTGAAGTTGGAATCTTTATGTCAAATTGGCCTTAATCTCTACTTTGGGTTGTAGATGAAACCTGAAAATTGAGAATTTAATCACTTTGTTGATCTTGTTGTGAAGTGAAGATCCTACCTTTGTTGCTGATATAGCTACGGTAAGAAGCTGATCTTTTGTATATGAGCTCTTCTTTAATGGGCTGAACCCTAATTGTCTATTGAATCCTGAGCCTTCTTTGTTTTGTTTCCAGCTTCTCTCTCTATCTCCTGTGGAAGTTAAGGTCAAGTGGTTTGATGCATTTTTCAATGTGGAAGCCAATTGCTCAGTGTGCTGCTCTTATCTTGGACAAGAAGAGCAGAAGGAAAGATGGGTCGGAGGCCAGCTTTGATATGAAAAAGAACCCTTCCATGATCAGGAAGCTGCAAGAACACAAGCTGAGGGAGGCTCTTGAGGAAGCATCCGAAGATGGGTCTCTCTTCAAATCCCAGGATGTCGAGCCCGAGTCTGCGGGGAACCAAGATGAGAGCCTGGGGCGGTCGAGATCGCTTGCAAGGCTCCACCAACAGCGAGAGTTCCTGCGTGCCACTGCCCTTGCTGCTGATCGCATATTCGAGTCCGAGGATGAAATTCCAGAGCTTCACGAGTCCTTCTCCAAGTTCCTCACTATGTACCCAAAGTACCAGGCATCAAAGAAAGTTGATGAGCTGAGGTCGGATGAGTATGCACATTTGTCCCCTAAGGTATGCCTTGACTACTGTGGATTTGGGCTTTTCTCGTATCTACAGACTCTGCACTACTGGGAAACCTCTACGTTTAGCTTATCTGAGATAACTGCAAACTTGAGTAATCATGCTCTTTATGGTGGCGCGGAGAAAGGCACTTTGGAGCATGATATCAAGATGCGGATTATGGATTATCTTAACATTCCGGAGAATGAGTATGGTCTTGTTTTTACCGTGAGTAGAGGATCTGCATTCAAATTGCTTGCTGAATCATACCCTTTCCACACAAATAAGAAGCTGTTGAACATGTTTGATTACGAGAGCCAGTCTGTCAACTGGATGGCTCAGAGTGCCAAAGAGAAGGGTGCTAAAGTTTACAGTGCTTGGTTTAAATGGCCTACTCTTAAACTTTGTTCCACTGATTTGAGAAAACAAATTGCTTGTAAGAAAAGGAGGAAGAAGGATTCTGCAGTTGGCTTGTTTGTGTTTCCGGTGCAGTCAAGAGTCACTGGAGCCAAGTACTCGTACCAGTGGATGGCTCTGGCTCAGCAGAACCATTGGCATGTCCTGCTTGATGCTGGGTCATTGGGCCCCAAAGATATGGACTCTCTTGGGTTGTCCTTGTTTCGTCCTGATTTTATTGTCACATCATTCTATAGGGTTTTTGGTTTCGATCCGACTGGTTTTGGATGTCTTCTGATAAAAAAATCAGTGATGGCAAGCCTTCAGAATCAATCTGGGAGCACAGGCTCTGGAATGGTTAAGATTACACCCGAGTATCCAATGTATTTGAGTGATTCTGTGGATGGTCTTGAAAAATTTGCTGGCGTTGAAGATGATGAAGTTGTAGATACTGCTGATAAGACGACAGAAACTCGTGCAGGATCAAAGTTGCCTGCTTTTTCTGGTGCATATACTTCTGCTCAGGTGAGGGATGTGTTTGAGACTGAGATGGAGCATGAGAACAGTTCTGATAGAGATGGGACGAGCACGATATTTGAAGAAACTGAAAGCATTTCAGTTGGGGAAGTGATGAAAAGCCCTGTTTTCAGTGAAGATGAATCATCAGACAACTCGTTCTGGATTGACTTAGGCCAGAGTCCACTGGGTTCGGATTCTGGAGGGCTGCTGAAGAAGACATCATCTCCTTTACCTCACTACTGGTTTTATGGCAAGAAGAACCAGAAGCAACATTCTCCAAAACCAACAGCAAAGATCTACGGCAGCCCGCTGTATGATGACAAGGGATTGAACTCTGGGCCACAAGATGATCACCATGTGCTGTCGTTTGATGCCGCGGTTTTATCAGTTTCGCAGGAACTGGACCGTGTTAAGGAGGTTCCTGAGGAGGAACAATTCACAGAAGCAAATGGTACTTTCCAGGGGAATGGACATGGTTCAGATTATCAGCATGCTCATGAGATTGAGGAGGAACCTGAAATTCAAGCGGCTTCCTTTTCGGACCGTGCATGGGAGAGTTCTCATCATAACAATTCAACTTCTGCTCGTCAACAAAGTTGTCGGAACAATGGGACCTCTTCTGCAGTGTCCTCAGAGTTGAAAGAGAGTGCTATAAGAAGGGAAACAGAGGGAGAATTCCGGTTGCTGGGCAGAAGGGAGGGAAATCGTTGTGTTGGTGGTAGGTTCTATGGGATTGATGAGAATGAACATTCAAGCCTGGGAAGAAGGGTTTCATTTAGCATGGAGGATAACAACAAGGAGCGACCGAGCATTGCTGCAGAACCGGGAGAGGTATTTGCCAATAGTCTTGATGATGAAGAGTATTCCAGTGATGGGGAATACGGGGATGGGCAAGATTGGGATAGAAGGGAACCGGAGATTAGTTGCCGGCACTTGGATCACGTCAATATGCTGGGTCTGAACAAAACCACCACTCGGCTGCGTTTCTTGATTAATTGGCTGGTAACCTCATTGCTGCAACTCCGGTTTCCTAGTGCAGATGGGGATGGAAAAGTTCATCTTGTCCATATCTACGGCCCGAAGATTAAATACGAAAGGGGTGCGGCTGTTGCTTTCAATGTTAGAGACAGAACTCGGGGGTTAATCAATCCAGAAGTTGTGCAGAAGCTGGCTGAAAGAGAAGGCATCTCACTCGGCATTGGTTTCCTTAGTCACATAAGGATACTAGATAGCCCAAGACAGAATGGCAGTGTGAGCCTTGACGATACTACGTTGTGCAGACCAATGGAGAATGGGCAACATAATGGGAAAAGTGGATTCATCAGAATAGAGGTTGTAACTGCATCTCTGGGATTCTTAACAAATTTCGAAGATGTCTACAAGTTGTGGGCTTTCCTAGCCAAGTTCCTTAATCCGGGATTTGTCAAAGAGGGTGGTGCCCTTCCAACTGTTGAAGAGGAGACTTAGAGAGTCCTGCCTGAGCAAGAATGTCGTAACAGATACATCCTCGACAGAATTTTTGACGAAATATATTGAGTCTCTGCTGAAGATCGAAGTCCATACAGAAAGATAGGAGAATACAGAAAACCTGCAGCCATATTCTTTTGCTCTTCCTCGAGTCTTTTAGAATTTGTTGATTCTTGTTTGTTGCTTAGTTTTCTTTTTAGCTTCGTCCCATTTGGGTACTTGTAGAGGTGGCTTTAGAATTTGTATCCTCTCGGGAAGTTGTGTTGACCTCAGAGCAGAATTGCATGTCAGGACTTTCACCAGAGAGAAACGTTCTGCTCTTGTTATATGAACAACTTTGTATTCTTAATTGTGTAAAGAAAAGGAAGTTGCTTGTTTTGGCATGTGTAATACAATCTAATGGTGCACTTCTCAATTAAGACATCCATTTTTTTTCTCAGTCAAAGCCACCTTGACCGACTTAACTTATTGAGCTGGGCATGACCACGATGAGTGTCAAAGTTCTCGACTTCTCTCCCTATCAATCTTCAATAACGTTGCATTTTCGACCAAAAAAAAAAAATAACGTTGCATTTTCGAGCCATGTTTGATGGTTGGGACAGCTAGATTGTATTACATACACAGAAAAAAGCCATTGGCACAGGAATATATCACTATAAGATGGTTAATGCGCATGAACTAGGGAACAGTAACATGATGTTAACGGGGAAATTGACATGTCAAAGCATAATGACATCACAAAAGTTGAGTTGAGCTTTCTAACCTTGGGAGCAGAGATTTTTTTTCGTGTGGCAATTATGTCAATCACGGTCCACATCAAATAAGGGTTCTTGTTTCCCTAGGAAAATAATAATGGTGGTGGAACTCATAATTACATCAGTCACCAGTCAAGTTTGATCTTTTCGAGGGTCACAGATGCTCCGAGGAGAGTGCTCAATTGGGTCATTTTCAAGTGGTTGGTTTGGATTATGGAATTGAGAATTCAATTTTCTGGAACCAGTAGTATACATAATTAAATTGCTAAAAGATATTGTAGAATGTAGTATGATTTATACTATGTTTTATAAATTATCTTTAAGCTAAAGTCGTAGCTCTTTCGAGCAAAGAGAAGTAGTCGTTTGTAAAAGGAACTTTCTTTGTGGTGGTTGGTGACAGCAAAACGTTGACATTGCAGTCCACAAAGAAGGTGCAGTTGAATTGAAAACAACTAGAATTCTACTATTTGGTATGCCATATCACCACCACCATCATTATCCAGAAATTTTATTTTAAAGATTGATTTTTGAATTTCTATCAATTCGTTAAAAATTTGTACCTCTGTCAATTCATCAAAGAACATTTCCGAAGTAAATCACAAAGCATCGTGAATTTTAATGAGCTGTTAATAGACTTGGTTCAAAGTAAAGGATTTCCATGTATGGGTTAGTGGTGGGCAGGAATATTGACATGTACGTACAATCTCAACATGAGAAAGTAACCTCTCATCAGAAACTTGCGCAAATCAAACAGATGGGAAGATCAACCACACGTCAAGAATTAAAATTCTAAACTACGACCATTGAGTATGATGGAGTTGAAATATGATTCTCTCTCCAGCACCTAAATGTATATCTAGGTTGGCACCTGTTGCACACAATTCTGAAAATTTCTCTGTTTTACAAAGATAAAACTGAATTTTATTGCTTTAGTGTATAGGTAGTACAAGTACTTTCAGGGGTCTACCTTTTTAACAAGAAACGTTGTCTGCAATGCTGACTCTTCGCGTTTCTGTGCAGGGACCGATATACATGTAAGGGTGTTGCTCCCACCCAAAAAAAAATTATAGTTAATATTTAACCCAAAAAATATGTTTGCCTCTATTGATATTGATTATTTTGTCCCCACAATTCAAAAAAAGACAAAATTGAAACAACAAAATTTTAACATGTTTTTATTGTTCCCATAATATAAATTTTCTAGATCTGTACTTGTGTTTCTTGTGTAATTGCTTTCTGCTTCTGCTAATATTTATTGCTAGGAACCTGGTTGATTTGGACCATGAATAGTTCGGTCTCAAACTTGACCAATCCATTCTGCTGCTTCATGTACAACAAATCTGTACTATATACTTGACCCCAAAAAAAAAATCCGCACCATATTAGACACGAACAGTTGCGGAAGACAAGGTGAAAGAAGCAAGTAACCATAAAAGAACCAATCAGACGACCAATAAGACTTTTCGATTCAATACACTTCCATGTTTCTAAATGCATCTCACCCAGATGCCCGTGACCACCAAGTGACCTGAGCTGTTATTGACTTATTTCCAATTATATTTTCAGGTGTAACGACTAAACACTATCAACGGATCCAGAAGTCCATCACGAGAGGAGTGATCATAAGATTCACCATGCATAAAACTCGAAGAGCTCATTCGGCAAGTTCTCGTCGACAGATTTGAGCTTGCAGAAGTTACAATCCTAAACAAGATCCTGGTTCATCCACGGAGCGAATTGTGTTGTTAAATGATACTCCACTTCCATCAGGTGAATCATAATCAACCACTATGGGAGAAAACAACTCGGTTACAATAAACACATTTATTGCCAGCAAGAACTTATAATCCTAATACACGAATCTCTGATTCGACATGTATAGATGCTTGGTTGAGTAAGATGGCACATTCATCGACAGGAATTTCGCCAAAATGTGAATTTAGTTTAGCTACTAGGAACCTAATAGTTGATGGAACAAGCGACCGATTGGTTTCTCCTGACGCTTATTCTCAACACAAACAACGCATAGAATCAGAATTCCTTTTTTGGGTACTCCCAAATCTATGAGCTACACAACTGCAACCGATCTCAAATCTTCTTCCCGACCAAAAAAAAAAAAAGAAAAGAAGAGGAAAATCTAGAGGGATCGACTAAAATGAATTCTGTTTTTTTCTGATTTTTTTAGGGAATAATAGTTTTTCTGTTTTGATAAATTTCATACTATTCGAAATAGAAACAGGTAGGAAGCGAATTATATAAGTACATAATTTGAATTCAATAGAGACGAGAGGATAAATATCTTGATGATTATATTATTCTACGTGAAGCCCCTGTTATGTCGTCTTTCTCCAGAAATTTGCATTGTTAGTATCTCAAATTGTAAGGTGATAATAGTATATACATCGAACTTGAATGGTGGACAGTCCAAAAAAAATTTGGCCAAATAATACAAATGTATATGAATTGACCGATTTCAATACGTAAGTGACTCCTCGTAGTCATGCACAATATTACGTGGAGATGAGTCACACATAGAATTCTCCTACAAAAAAGGTCGACAGAAATGCATGTGAGGTTGGTTGAAAACTATCTAAAATTGGGAAAAGGGACTTTCAATCTTCATGCAGCTGTTTAAGGTTAAATGTGGTCCTGGACTAGGACATGGACTTCAAACTGAAAGCAGTAATCTCACTACCACCTTCTGCATAATCCTGTAAGAACCATTAATAGCAAGTCTTTCAAATGCTAGATTCTAACCATTGGAATTGGCTAAACTCTTACTCGGACTGGTGTCGGTACCCCGTTGCCCCTTTATTCTTTCTTATTAATAAGATAGGCTTCCAAACCTTTTGAATCAATGTAGAGTAGGTTGCTTTAGTCATCTTTTTCTGATTCTAGCCGTGTAGTGCATCCGGCTTCAACTTGGGGCAGAGTCTTACGCCATCCAGAGAAGCTCATACCCGTATAAAGGGCTAACGCACCGGTAATTCTTCAAACTCCCTTCGACTGCTAACTCATAGCAATCTTCTTTCTGATATACTTGCAGTTCAGTTCCAAGCCAGTTCCTTTTCTGGTGGCAGGAGAACGGGTGGCGAACAAGGTGTGGAATGAATGCTTGCTGAGGGTTGGAAGTCTTTGTTGATTCGAGACGGCGGCGGGTTACCCTAGAAGAGAGGACAACTTCTTTCTGTCCAAGCCAAGGAGCTTACTCCGAATAGTCTTGCCAATTGATGATTGAGCTCTCGTCCTGTAGCTGCTAGAGATTTAACCATCACAGAGATGCACAGAGGAATTCATCTTGCAATTACAGAAGAATTCGTCATGTCTGTACCAAAAAATCTGATCTTCGTCATGTTCATTCACGATACTACGATCCATGGAGGGAAGATTGTAAGTGCTCTGTTCCTTTGACATGTCTGTTATTTCGGATGTCTCCTTTAAAAGTTAGACAAAGGAAATAGGTTTGTGATGATGTCTGATTATGATACCAAAATGTACCAAGGCCTTGATCGCGATTTTCATAGACAAAGCCGGGAAGCTTTTGGCTCGAAAGGCATTCCTCATTGCTCGAACTTGTGGCCCAATTCGAGTCTGTAGTCCTAGGAGCAAGAAACTTTTTGATGTTCAATTCCTTGATCAACCTTGGGACACCAATCTATATGTCATTCTAAACCTATTACCCTGCAAGAGCTTGCTGTCCACTTTTGTTTCGTGATATAAATACGGACAGTTCCATTTGATAAGACTGTGTGCACTTGTTAGGATATTCCTCCCAATGTGGTAAGAGACTATGGCGATCGTTTCTCAAATCCTGTGACGCTTGAGGTTCCAACCGGAAACGAATGGCAAGTCAGCTTGCTCAAACGAGGCAATAACATCCAGCTTGTGGGGGGCTGGAAACAGTTCGTAGATTTCTACCATCTGGAACCAGGATGTTCGGTAGTCTTCAAGCATGATGGAGGCAACCACAACCGCTTTTTGGTGTCCATGTTCGGCTGCAATGGCATGAGGATTGATCATCCACAGAGGGGCACAATGAAGAAAGGAAGTTGTTCAAGTGAGTAAATTAATTGTCACAACTGGTGAGCAACACTTCCACTGTTCCATTGACCCTGATATGGCTTTAACGGTGTGAGTTTGATAGGATCCAACCAGGAACAAGCAGAAGAGGGCGATGGCTCTTCTTCATCTATCAAAAAGAAACCAAGACTTCGATTAGGCAAGGCTTAGAAGTGAGCTAAAACTTGTAAAACTTAACTGCTGCTATCAATTTCTGAAATGATACTTTGTGCAGATATATGTACTGAAGGGATGTTTATAAAAGGATATAAACCGAAAGGCCGAGCTACTCCAGATTTAATTTCTTCGAGGGCTCTTAAAGCTTCGGTCGACTTCACGTCTCGATACCCTTTCTTCAAGATTGTGTTGGAGCTAATGGACATTCAGCGCAACAATTTGGTAATGCCTTGTTTCTGCAACAACAGTAGTCGATCAATCTGTTTCCACGTTTCATAACTATTTTGTGTACCAATTGCAGGACATTCCATATAACTTCGTAAAGAAGCTACCAGATAAAAAGAAAACTGATGCCACCCTGGAAATTGGATCTAGGAGCTGGAAGGTGATACTTTCAAAGTTCTCGTCCAATAAAACGGGCAGGCTGTCAACGGGATGGCTTCCTTTTGTCAGAGATAACGGGTTGCGAGTAGGGGATATATGTATTTTCGAGTTGATCTCTGAAAGAAAATTCTGTGTCAACCTCTTCAAGGGCCTCGGTGGTCAATAGATGGAGACTCCAAGTCTGCAACCAAATCACTACGCTCTTCCCCGAGCCTCTTCGATTCCGTAGCTGAATTTGTTCATCTAGTTTGCTGTTTAGTTTTGAGTACTTGTTTGAGGTGGTTATAGAATTGTATCATCTTGGGAAGTTATGCTGACCTGAAACCTGGATAACGGTTTGCTCCTGTTTTATAACATCTTATTGGCTTTAACCTGGACTTTTTGACTTGTCTGTGATTTCCCGCTCATCACCTCTCTCTTAGAATATTTATCATTTAAGAGGAAGCAAATTTCTGCAGTCTCGGACACTAATAAAGACAGGTACACAAGTTGCTAATTAACTTGTCTGAATTGGATAAGATGCAGCTGCAATATAGTCCGCGGCTAACAATCACCTTGGAAATACCGGGAAATAAGGGAAAGGATGCCATATGCCCCATAATCTTTTATTGATTTGAAGGAAAACACAGTTACAATATGCAGGTTATAGGGCAATGGAGATGGACACAACACCAACCCCGTCGCCAAACAATAACCATAAAACAATGCTGAGAAGAAACTTCGACGTGTACATAATACACAGAACAAACAAGCACCCATAACAGATGACCATAGGCTGGCACCAGTGCTACTCATTTTTCTATATCCTAAAAATGTGCAACTAAGATTTGCCAAGATAGAAGCTGATTCTCCAGAAGTCGAGCTGGTAGTACAAGTAGGATCATGATTCCACCATATCAATAAGAAAGGCTGCCTCTGTCGCCGACTCCTTGCACTGCATGTATCTGTTCTCTTCCACTAAATCTAAAATTAAATTAAGCAGAACTGGTCGGTTTGGATCATAAATAGTTCGGTCTCGAACTCGGGCGGCCCATTTTGCTGCTTCCCATACCCCAAAACTGCACCACATATAACAATTTGAACTAAATCACGACTTTCCATACCCCTCATGATGACACGCATGTGAACTAAATCACTAATGAAACATAACAGTGTTTGGAGAACCTTTTGAATGTCTGCCAGCAAACTTATTTTCTCTATACTAAGAAAAAACCATAAGGCGTTATAGCGGAGAGTTAAACTTACTTGGTATTGAACGATGAGGTGATCAATACACCAGGATAGCTGACATCATTTTGAATATTGTCATAAGGGGAATATTGCCGTATGGCACAAAATTCATCTATGTCCCCCGGGTACCCAAACTCTTCGTAATCAGCCGGTGCAAGGGGTAAAATGGGATGGAGAAGCGTGTTGGTTGCATCAAGAAATGGAACCTGCAATATGAAGGATGTGGAAACATACGTGAAAATGACAAAATGTTAAAAAAACTAAAACTCAATGGTTACAGCTTTAAATGTTCCTATCTAATGATTCATATACACCTTTCTGGAGCAATTTACAAAATAATTCTATCATAGTACTATAGATTCACACGAACCTTCAATACAACCGCACGAAATAGATCCGGGCAATAGTTGATGGCTGAAGCAACCAACAGTCCTCCAGCACTATAACCCCAACCGCAAAGCTTGTTTTGATGCACGAGCCCGTTATCTGTGAGGTACTTGGCACATGATATATAATCTCTAATCGAATTGAGTTTCTTTGCACGCCTCCCATCGTGATGCCACCTCTTCCCCTGTCCACCCCCACCTCTGCAAACAGATAGTTAGCAGATCAATACATACATGAGTCATTAGTAAGAAAGTAAGCCATGTAGAAACCTCGTAAAAAAACAAGCAGGTGAAACAAACCTCACATCAGCAAATGCAATCACCCATCCACGATCAAGAAGGCTCTTCAATTCATTACGCCAACGTTTGTCAAGCACCTCGCCATAGGCTCCATAACCATGAAGTAAACCAGGGCTTTCATTTCCATTTCTCATTTTTCGAGAGTAAACAATTGTCAATGGAACCAAAACTCCATCATAAGATGGTACGTCATACTGTTCACAGGCGTAAAACTCAGAGAGCTCGTTCCACAAGTTATCATTGACAGATTTGACCTCATTAGAAGAATTAAGGTCAAGATAAGTCCACTGTTTTGCTTTTGAGCCTCCAGAAGGGACGGTCCCATACAAGGTTTTAGTTCTTTCGTGGAGCACATTGTGCTGCTGAATGATGCTCCACTTTCCAGTTGACAAATCGAAATCAACCACAGCATCAGGCATCTGTTTTCAGTGGGAGGCAAGAACTAGATTATAAGATACATCTTATTGCCAGCAATCATTACTACCTTACATGGCTATATTGACCAAAATGCATGGATATCTGATTTCATTTCCATGCCTTAAACTGCCACTAGAGGAGCACGGCACACAAACTTTGCATAATGATATTGTCAATCAACAGACAATGTTTCTGTGATGTACCAAATCAGACCGTGCATATATACATTGTGATAAGACGTATAAAATTAGATCATACTGTAAAAGGTCTCCCTAATCCAGATAACAGTAAATTACCACTGGTGACGATATTGTGAAGCGCATGAATGAGGAATAGTAGTCATAATTGGGCCCCGGGGTAATTTTACAAACATGATTTGGAAGAGGAAGGAACTTCGGATTAATCTCTTCCAGGCGTAGTGCTTTCTGCAAGATTAACAGAAAAAAAGTGTTAGAATAACATCAAATCATATAACAAACATTTATGGGAAGGGTATTATCTGTTTCATACCTTCCCTGCAGGTAGAGGTAGAGGGACTGCACATAGTTTTAAGATCCGACCTTGTCTTAAACTCAAGACCATGTGTTTATCACAGAAATCAACATCCTCTATGATGAAATCTTGGCTGTCACTGAATACACTCTGCAGTATATGCCCACCAAATTAAATATTTTATTAGTATTGTACAATAAGCACCAGGTTAAATGGAATGGGGAAAACAAGGGCAACCCACCAACCTCCCAGACTCTAGGATGAAGTGCATTGACAGGACTTCTGAGTAGGTAATGATGATCCATCATTTGTCCGTTTCTGGCAGCATCGGTGAACATATAAAGGAATCCTTGGTGATGTTCAACTATGCAGTGTGACTGAGCTTCGCTCTCCCACAGAAACGTCATGCCAGATAATGGATTCGCTGCATTTATCAGAAAGACCTAATGCACGGTCATGACCCATCAAGCGAGTATATTGCTAAATTTTGCTGAAGTGCAAGAAGTTTCTAGTAATATAATACCTTAGACGATACTGGAGAGGAAGCATAGACGGTGACATAGCGAAAATCTTTTGTGTGCCTTATGTTAACATAAACCTTGTCATCGGGTTCATCTAGAAGCAGAACATCCTCATCTACCGATCCAATCATGCTGCAATAAACCCTATGCATAGACAGGATAGATTTGAACTTCTAATTTGTGTCAATTCAACCAATAAGCCGATGATTAAGCACTCATCCTTCCAGAAATAACAAGCTCACCGGCAAGGCCTCTTGTACTGGTCCGTAACAGCATAAATCAATGCCTGGCCATCCTTGGCCCACGCCAAACCCGAAACCCTATCCACCTGAGGCTTACTGCAGAGGGCACCCGAGTTCAGATTCCTCACCGACAACCTGAAGTAATCGTTGTCCTTATCGTACATCGTGTATGCAATGAACTTATGGTCCGGCGAAATTTCCGACAACTCCTCAAAAGCATAACCTACAAAAAAGGGTACCAAAAGCTCCAATCTTCATCTCCAACGATACAAACACATAAGAACCACAATTCATTTCTCCGGGTACCTCCAAATCTCTGAGCTTCTTGGTTGTAATCGATCAGTTTCTGCTCAATCTTCTTCCCGGAGACAAAATCGAACCCAGCAGAAGGAGACCTATTCGAAATGAGCTGCTCGTGCAATTTGACCAGCCTCCGGCACAGAACATGGTACTGCTTCCCCTCCTCCACTCTCCTATAATACAACCTTCATAACCAAAACAAAAAAGTAACCACAAAGACTCCAACTTTGGCTTAAAAAACGAGAACCCAGATCAAAGTTGGAGTCTTTCTTACCAAGGGCCCCACCGGAGGGGAGGCGTAGAGAGGTCAAAGTTGAAGCGGGAGGCCATCTCGGACAGGAGCTTGGCCTGGAGCTTGTCCGTGGTGGCGGCGGACATGACAGCCTCGGCGTACTTGTCCTCGGCCTCCACGTGGACGTCCATGTGCGTCATCGCCACCTTGTCGTGAAGCTTGGACATCCAGCTGTACTCGTCTTGCCACGTGGCGTTGTGCAAGGTGAAGGTTTGGGGCTTCTTGGGGGGTTTCGGGGGTTTGGGGGGCTCCGCCGGAGGAGGCGGAGGAGGAGGTGGTCGGCCACGTGCCCTGCTGTAGTGGCGGCCGTTGAGGCGGCGGAGAGTGGCGGAGAGGAGGAGGCGCATTGGAGAGGGAAGAGTGGGGTTTTAGAGGGGTTTTGGGAGGTGCAAGGAGGAAGTTTATTAGCTTTGTAATTTGTGTTTGTTTTAAGCAACAATTTTGAAAGAAAGAAAAGAGTACATAAATATAGAGAATTAATTTGGACTTTGCAAATTTTTGGTTCTTAAAAAATATAATACAAAGAATTTGGAAATAGCAGTACTCAATTTTTGGCAAAATAACATATATAATTTTTGGTGAATTATTTATCATTTAGATTTGAATTCTTTATATTCTAATAATATATTTTTTAAACACTTCTCCCAATAATATATTTTTGAATGTGAATAAACTACTACTGATAAACAAGAGTATTAATTATTTTTTGTTCGGTTCGTTATTCCCTTTGTGCCAGGTTTTGCATTTTTTTATTTTAAGAAAATGTTAAGTATTTTGGTAAATGGAATAATGCTATACATATCCTCAATATTTACACTAAGTTTTAAAACAAGTATAACCTGCTTGTTAATTACATATTCAATCTCTTCGATCTCGTAGAAATACAACGTACAAAATTAAATTTTGATATTAAGTTTATTCATCATAACCATTCATAAACTGAATTTATAATTCACACCTAACTCCCTAAAACAATAACTCGATTTTCCAAAGGATAACTCTAAATATTAAACACTGATACTACACCGTCTTAAATCTTAATTATATCACCACCAACAAATCCCATCTGTTCGGCTATTGAGGAGTTAATGTTTGAGCCGCCACACCATCGCACTCTTAATTTTCTGTACAAAATGGTACCTTACACTTCTACCACCTAAACGGCAAGTCGAGAAATGGCCCCAAAAGGTTTTCTAATGAGGTTGTCTCATTTGGTTTTTTGTGAAAAGGCTTGGTCATTGCTGAATTGTACAATTTCAGGGTAAATTAGGAAAAATAAACATATAATAAATAATGCACCTGCACGTATATTTATTTGGGCGCAATGAACTCTTTGTTTTACTCCGGTGATTTATGATACGAATCAACCACCTATGTCGCCGGTAGCCTGACGTGAAACTGGAGTTCCAATAATTCGTTATCCCAGTCTGACAATTCAGCTGATGGTACGAAGGAAACAGTTATAGCAAATCTTTGAAGTTAAAAAAAAAAAAAAGAATTTTGTTGAATTTGATTATACAAATTGAACGATCGATTCAAATTTGATTTTTTTTATAATTTACAATATTACATTTTATGAGTTAAAACTCATAATTTTACCCAATTAATATGGTCAAAACTAGGCCAACACGTACACATCCTTATGACTACACCTGAGAAATCTTTAACGATCCTCGTAACTAACTTAACTAGTACACAAGGACTTGAAAATCATGTAAAATGATTTCTTTGTCAGGTCAACAGAGAATCAAATTTCCATGTGTCATGAAAATCTCACTTCCAATTTTTTTTTTGAAAGTGAAAAAAAAAACATGTCATAAGCCAAGGAATGCGAGACATTTTAGTACTTGTCCTAAATTAATAACTAACAAACCAGATAGTACACAAGGACCGGATAATCCTTGTACAGTGATTTTCTTTATTAAAATCGGTAAGCTTTTAATAGGATGAAATAATTGGAGAAAAGGGAAAAGAAAGAGCTGCTAATTTCACTTGCATCTGTTTTCTGCTTGCTTCACCTTCTTTCTCAAGGTTAGAACTGGTTCAATTAATTCATTTCTTAGACTAACAACACCATTTTCTCGCATTCAAGTTTTTGTCAAGTAATTCATAATCTAAGAGTAAATCTTCGTTATAGCTTTGTTAAGTTGTCTTTCCTTGGCTTATGACATGTTTTGTATGTTTTCCTTTCCAGTATTCCTAGGAAGTGATCATCGAGATGTCTGTGCCAACGAAGCGGAGCTTCTTCAAGTTGATTCTGGACACAAATATTACCGATGGGAAGCTTGTAAGTGTTTCTATTCCTTTGACACCTATCATTTAGTAAATCTTCACAGAAAATAGGAACAAGAATGAAGGGGATTCCATATGGTTATTCTCTCTGTTGCAATCCATTAGGATGTTCCGCGCAAGTATGCGAGTGTGTATGGAGATCGTTTATCGAGTACCGTGACGCTCGAGGCTCCTACCGGAGATAAATGGCTTGTCAAGGTGCTCGAATGCGAGCAAAAGATTTGGCTCGTGAAGGGCTGGGAAGAGTTTGCAGAGTTCTACTGTCTGAAACCAGGATATGTGGTGATCTTTGTCCACGACGGGGGGAATCACAGCCACTTCTCGGTGTACGTAATGGACCCGTCTCACACCGAGATTGGTTACCCTGTTAGGCAGAGGAGTGGGACTGGTTGCAGCCGACATAGGGGGCCAAAGAAGGGCGTGCAAGCTCCGATCGAGCCAAAGGATGAACCAGTCGACGAATTTGACAGTGGCTCGTCGTTTACACCAACAATGCCTCGGTTCTGCGTCGTTATACTGGAGAATGATCGTTCAATGGAGAAGCTTGTAAGTATCTCTTCCCTCTATGCAGAAACTATTTCAATCTTATTAATCATGAGTTGAAAGACTATGAGCAACTGCTATTGCCTTGTAGTCACTTTGTCCTGTAATTTCTGGTATTTCCTTGCAGTCCATTCCACAGAAATTAATGAGCAGAAATGGGAGGCACATGTCAAGCCAGGTGGTTCTCGAGGATCAGCTCTGTGGCTTGAATTGGCGGATAGGATTATCCAATCGCAACGACAAGGGCTGGGACGAGTTCACGAAGCACTTTGCGCTTGGCAATGGAAGCTTGTTGTTGTTCGAGCATCTAGGGAGCTCACAGTTTTCTGTCACAGTATTTGACAAAACTGCTACAACACTAAACCATCTTCCCAATGTACTTGAGACCAATCCCCTGGACAATGGAAAAGACCAAGACAACGAGTCCGAGGCTTCCATTTCAATTGATGAGTCTGAAGCTGATAGTGACATTGGCCAAGACCAAGACACTGAGTCTTCTGAGTCCATAATCTCCATCCCACTAGATGAGTCTGAAGATGACAATTCAGACAACAGCAATCACATGGAGGAGGACATTGGACAAGATCAAGCCTGCGATACCAACGTTCCAATTCCACCAACTAAGCCTAAACCCATCAGCAAGTGGGCAAGGAGATCGTTCACACCTGGAACGCGCCGTTCTTCTCGGGCTAAAGGTAGTTCAGTTTCTTTTGTGTTGCAGCAACAGCTACAGTTACTTATTACTCCTCGTGTCCGAAATGCAGGCTGTGATCATGCCAGCAAGACGTTTAATCAAAGTCGAAAATGCGGGCCTTCGAAAGCTGATGAAGCAGCAAGTGCCTCAATCTATCCAACCTACAAGGCAGTGTTGCGCCCATTTCAGCTGGTTTCTAATCTGGTAAGTTTCTTTTTAACCTTACAAGGACAGGAGTTAATAGACTTATTTACAAGTCCTCTGTTACACTGGAAACTCTAGACCATAATTTGGTATTTATACGAGAACATATAACACAAGATTTACAAATTAAATTAAAAAAATCACAACGAAGAAAAGCCACTATTCTAAAGTAGCTTGTGCCTTAAGTTACTTCTGTCCTCTGTCTTGTTGATTTACACTTTCTTTCTAGAAACTTAGGAAGATGTGATTTCCATTTCCTCTGATGACACTAGATTTTCTCTGAACTGTGATGCAAGTTTTCTGTTTAAAAATATGTTATATATAGCTGTATAACATGTGTCCGGTCTCGATATACCCAATATAACGAATTCGGATCAAAGTCCATCACTACTGCTCTGCAAAATTTGTGCAGACTCTACCGCAAAAGTTCGTGATGGACCACATCAAACCAAGGAGGGACTACCCTAAACAACAGGTTAAGAAGCTACCACCTGCAAGATTGCTGACTGAAGATGGCAAGTGGAGTGTCACTTTGAATGTCTACTTCAAGTACGAAGGCCAAGGGAAGCTATCAGCTGGATGGCCGTGTTTCGTCCGCGAAAATCGCATGAAGGAGGGAGATGAAATCCTGTTCGAGTTGCTCAACAATGACCCCGTTGTCATGAAGGTCTCAGTCTTCAAGAGCGATGGTTAAAAGGATGTGTTTTTTTTGGAAAAGTGCAGCTTCGTATGAAAAACTATCCTTTTCTTTTCCAAACATGTCATGTTTGAATCGTACTGTTGGTCTTATTTTATGAGTTACTCTTAGGATACTATTGAAGCGAAGACTTGTTTGCATGGAACAAAATATTGCATGAACTTATTCTAGCCAGGGCCCAGGAGAGTGCCATGATGCCTTTAATTACCAATGAAATCGGTGGTTACAAGAATAAATTATTACATAGAATACGATAATACTCCACTTTTAACACGAAAAAACCTTTAATTTTGTATGTGGTAAAGTTCTGGTTTTGGTCTTCTCGGAAAGAAAGGTTCGATTTTAGCAAACGCCTAACTGAAGAGTCGCATACTTCCAAAATATTAAAACTCTGGAGTTGCCTGAATTGGAACGAAATAATAATAACATTAATCCCCACCAGCAAAATTCGCTTCCCAATAACCAAAATTCTTGGACAAATTTGTGTTTAGACATCTACTCGGGCTACTTAAGATTCGAGCTACCTGAACTTTTTTAAAAATATCAATTATCATAATAGATAGATTCTCACTTTTTTTTTTACTAATACAAACTTCAGACTAATTTTTTTTATCAATTTAGAAATTATCACTATCACTTTACAAATATTTTACTCTATTTAAAAACTCAACATCAACTATTGTCTTTTCGGTTCCTCTGGTGCTCCCCCACCACCACTCTCATCTTGAAGTGCGGATGGGATGGCTTTTCTTCACGTTTCTCAATTGCTAGAGCTCTCACGTTGTTGACTGAGAGAGAACAAGCACAAAAAGAAAATCAAAGAGATGATGCCAGACAACACTTGTAATGAGTTCTTCAAAGTATATCTCTCCCAACAGAGTTCCAAGCATCTTGTAAGTCTCCTCTCTTTCTTATGCTGTTTAAAAATATTTTTTTGGTGAAATTCTTGCATGCACTCAGTATCCATAGCTGAACACTGAGTTCTAAAGGGAGAGTGCTTATGTTCTTGTTTAATTTATTTCCCTGATATTGTATATGTACATTGACCTTAAATTAATTACTTGATCTTCTGTTTTTTGCTTTGTATGGTTTATTATAGTAGTATTGTTAGATAGAGGCTGTTCAAGCTTCCATGAATCATTACTACCAAAAAACGATTCAATGAATCACAAGGTTCCATCTTGGTGCATGTCTTTGCATGAGCATGGAAGGCAGTCTTTTGAGGTTTGAGAACATAAAGATCCAATTTTTTCGAACATGGTCCTTCTGATCTTCCTTAAAGGGACTTATTTTAACATCTGCGTTGATTCTTTTGGAGTGTCTTTTAATGTAGCAATTTCTAAGACATACGATTCGACATTTCAGGGGTTACCTCCAGCTTTTGTAAGCAAACTGGGAGGAAAGATACCGAAGAACTGCACAATTAAAGATTCTGATGAAAAGATTTGGCAAGTCAAATTAGAAAGTGGCAAAGCTAGTTTGGTTGTTGCAAATGGTTGGGAAGAGTTTGCAAGTCATCACTCCTTGGTTGATGGGGATTTCCTTGTTTTCAATTACGATGGAAATTCTCAATTTGGTGTCAAGATCTATGGCATGAATGGGTTGCGGAAACGAAAAGCTCCGGATGCAGTTGCGAGTACGAGTGCTGTAAAGAAAAGAAGGCAACAAGGAGTAGAAGAGATGAGCAATATCCTACCATTGAGACCTCGACCTCAAGGACTCCGGCCTAACATAGTTTATAAGAGGAGAAACTCGGAAATGCCTCGTGAAAGAACTTCAATCTATCCTGGTCGTGAGTTTTCAATTCTAATGAAATATGCACTCTTGGATTTTCCCCTTGTTTTCATTTGTTCAACATCTTGATAATCAAGTATGTTTAATGTAGGCCATGATCATTCCGGTGTGAAGTTTAATCAATGTCGACGACATGTTACGCCTTGTACAGTCGAAGAAGCAGCAAGCAACTTCACCTCTGCCTATCCATACTTCAAGGCAGTGGTCTCTCGCCGTACATTAGAAAAGAACTTGGTGTGTTTCTTTCTAGCCTTGCTTAAACCTTTGTATATGCTTATATAAAATCCTAACATATGTTACGTATGGATATGACTTGATTTCTGTTCTAAGTACGCAAAATTGTAACGTATGCTTTGCTTGGTGCAGTCTGTACCAAGCAAGTTTGTGAGAGATCACATTAAACAAAGGATGCAACATATTGAAACAAAATTGTTAGTTGCAAATGGAAGATGGAGTGTTACTATGAATATCTACTTCAAATGTGGTAGCCATGGCGAACTGTCAGCTGGGTGGCGTAGATTTGTCCGTGACAATTGCTTGGAAGTGGAAGATGAATGCTTCTTTGAGTTGATCAACAAGAACCCTGTGATCATGAAGGTTTCAATCTTCAAGCACAATGGTTAGTCCTTGCCTTCTCTTTGCAAAGGTTCGAAAATTATTGATGCCATTTTTCAAGAAGACTACACGCACCTTCAATTTTCCATTATTGACAAACCTCAAATAGCTGACATATTGCATGAACATAATCTATATGACTGTTAACTGTTTCCCATAATTTAGCTAGGACGTTGTACTTGTTCTTACTTTGTTCAGTCATCTCTTGGCTCTTCTACACCTTCTCTAAACTATTTTAAAAAATGACTTGGAAATGAGCACATACCAAGGGAATGGTTCTTAGTCTTATGCAGTTAATGCAGGCTCTAAACATGCAAGTGGGAAGCCTAATCCAAGTCGAGCTGATGCTGTGCCAAAAGCAGAAAAACCGACACGCAACATTGTTGTCCCAAGCTATCCATCCTTCAAGGCATTGATGTACCCCAGTCACTTTGTAACCAACCTGGTAATTTGGTTTCTTTCTATATTGTAACCAGCTTGCAATTTAGCAGCAATTTCGAATATGCTGGTGTCTGATGATCTGCTTACTGCAGTCTATACCAAGCAAGTTTGTGATGGATCACATCAAACCAAAGATAGAACATGCTAAGCAAGTTAAGAAGGTGATCGAAACAAACTTGTTAGTGATGGATAACAAGTGGATTGTGAGTTTGATTGTCTATTTCAAGAATGGCGGCCGTGGCAAGTTGTCAACCGGAGGATGGCATAAATTTGTTCGCGACAATGGCTTGGAAGTGGGTGATGAATGCCTCTTTGAGTTGATCAACAATGAACCAGTAACCATGAAGGTCTCAATCTTCAAGCACATTTCTGAGTAATCATGAAGGTCAGTCAACTTGAATGTCAATTCCTAATTTCTCTTTGGAAAGGTTTCAATTTTATTCTAGCCATTGCTCAAGGTGTTAATCAAGATTCTGCTGGTTGTAGGATTCCTTTTGGAAATTTGGCTTTTGGTCTTCCTCTATAAATATTTATATTTGGGCTGTCAAGGTGAAGATTTGGGCTGAAATGGGTGGGCTGCATTTGTTTTCCATGAACGATGCCAGGGCCCAGGAGTATTTATTCGGCCAGGGTATTATTGTAAATTTTGTTTTCTACGGAGGAAGATTGTAATGCAATTGTCAATTGCAGTTGGAATCTCTTTGTCCCTGGTGCGACATTTTCCTTGTGAATTTTTTCACATTGGTGTTTAATGAGACTGCGGTCGTAAGAGTACAATTTTTTATTCTGGCTAATATTATAAATACAATTAATTTAAAAAAAAAATTCCAGTGCTCTTTTTTGTTGCAATTTTTTCTCAATAAATTTTACCTTATCAAAATTTTTAATTAAAGTTGTGGCTGTATCTTATGCAGAAAGGAACCCCTAAAAAAACTTCATACCGAAATCTACCATGTAAAAAACCCTCAACACTACTGACGTGTCATTTCTTGGTGATGATTATGTGGAAAAATGATATCTCATTTCTACCGACATATACATCAGTAGTGTCACTTTTAATAACGAATTGGTGAGAATATGATACATTTCTTATTTTGACTAATAAAGGATAAAAGACTCAATTTTAAATATAGATGCCAATTGTATATGTTTTTCAACAATTACGTATATATAATTTGATTTTTGAATTGTCGTATTCCTTCATCGCAAAGCCGGAGCCTGTCAATCCGCCGAAATGGACAAAGTCATCACCATCCAAAACTATTGATGCACCGTGCTGTCTTGTTTCGATCAGTAAATGCACCTATGACCTAATAGCTCTAATAATCACCATCAGGAAAATATCTTCCAACCAAACAAATTCTAATAAATGAAATGACAATCTAAAACTCCAAGGTTTTTTTCTTTTGTAACTAAATAGAGTTTTTTTTCATACTTAAAGTTCTGCACACACTATGTAAAATTTAGTGCTAATATTTGTTACAAAATTCAATGCATTCCAAATATCATACCTAACTTAAAATTGGATTTGTTTGTCCTGTCTTAAAAAATAAAATTCCAATATGCTAATACAGGGATTGACAAGTAATTACCCCGTGAGCAACTTTATCACATTAAGGAGCGACATTTATAGAATCTAGTAGCAAAATTACATCTTGCTTTGCAAAACTCACTGAGGTAGAGGACCAGGAAAGTCATTCCTGACCCTATAGATGATAGTATGCAAAATAAATTTTCGGTTACATGACTCGTAAATAATTAAGTATATGTATTGTGTTCGGGTTAATAAAATACATTCGCTAAAAAAATCAATACTCAAATATGAGTGGATCAATTTTGGAAATGCAGTGAATTCTCGCGTGCATCTATATGTCAATGAACGTTTTGAGAGCGATGAAGTTAAATGTGTATGTACATACGATTCGGATCGTTAGATTGTGTGCACACAATTAATTAAAATTGTCAAATCAAATGATAAAATAAGGAGATAATTTCACAGTTGGAATTAATTGTGAATATGTGATCCTAATCGTATGCAAGCGATCCAAATTAGATCGATGCACATGTACGTACTCCACAAAAATGTGTAATCTTATTTTTTTTTAGTTTTAGAGCTACAGTAACTGGAAACTGGTTTACATCCGTTGCCTTTATGCATTTCTATATTGTAATCATTTCATTTAATATTAGGGTTCGAGTTGGGAAACAGTTCGGCAAGCCATCCCGTTTTCTGTTCAAGGAAGTTACTTTGATGGGAGGGTGCACCAGAGAGACAGAAAAGACATTGGTTAAAGTTGAATATTTTAATATTATTCTTATATAAGGATAAATTAGGAAATATACAATTTTCCTAAAAAAAAAAAGAAAATTATCAAAAGAAATAGCCCAGCACACCTCAAAAAAATTTGCTTAGTTAAGTCCATATTTTCGCCTATACCATTTCCTTCATACCCCACAAAAAAAAATGGAAGCTGCCAGAGCATTTGGAATCAGAAATATATGAGAATATGATATTTCTCCTAATTTGTTCTTTTCGTATTCAACGGCAAAAAGATACCTGAAGTGGACAAGATTAGCAGGGTTTTGGGTTTTTTCCAATGTTTATTTAGAGAAGAGGTTGGGTATCAAAAACACACGAGTGTTGTTCACTTGGTGATCGCTACCGTTTTACCAGAAGATGTGATTGCGTTTTCAGGTACAAATTATGAAATTACTAATAACTGTTTATTAGAGGCGGGGACAGGTTATCAGTTTCTAATGACTATTATCAACCTAAAAATAAATCACTAAATATAATTTAGTTATCACGCTAAATTAAAATGCATAATCTTTTAGAAATGTAATTTTTTACACCATGATTAAATTTACACTATCAAATGTTTGATTCCTATATCATTGTTAATTTGTATGGTATCAGATTAAATATTTGAGAACAGTACATTAAGTATCATGTAATTTTACAAATTTTTACAAAATATTGTATTTTTTTTCAAATTCAGTCCATGTGTTTATTTTCTCAGACATTTCAAATTTTGAATAGTCTGGATAAGTGTTTGTTCACATACTCGACTACATGAATGTCACGTTTGTCAAAATGATGTTTTGATGTGAATGTTCTATTTTATTTTAGTTCATGATAACATAGCATGTGACAAATGTTTGATCCAGTTTCAAATTTAATTGAAAAATTATAATTTTTTATTCGAGAATTCAATTAGTTTGATTCAAATTATTTTACGAATGTGAAACATATATCTATAATCTTTTAGTTTATGATTTTTACAAAATCGAGATATAAGATTGTCAAAAATATATTGGAAGTTAATATATTCATAAATCCACTTAATGTATTTTTAATTAATTTATTTCCAAAATCTAAGCCTATTTCTTTTAATATCTTTCTTTTGGTTCAAAATATTAAATATTTCCGAATTTATCTTTAATATAAACAATATTAAATATTCAACATCAATTAATGTCTTTTCAGTCCATTCCCCTCGCCTCCCGTCAAAGTTACATCTACACTCCAGCCTTCGAAGTTAAAATGGGGTGGCTTTCTTCCAAATTGTTTTCCAATTGTTTCATCTTACACAGTTGATCGCGAGAGCAGAGAACAAATCTAAATAGAAGAAGAAAAGAAAACAAGAAAGGATGATGGGCAACTCTAGCCAAGAGTTCTTCAAAGTATACCTCTCCCAGATCAGTTCCAAGCATCTTGTAAATCTCTTTCCCTTGCTCACGTTGTCTGAACTTTTTGGTTGATATCGCATGAAATTCACGGGATCGACTAAATCAAAATGGAGCCATTCATAATTAAATATCAAAATTATCTTTAACAAATATTCAATTCTTTTGGTTTTTATATGTAAATACACCTAACAAGAGTACTATCCTTGGCAAATATTCATTTCTGTAGTTTTTTTATACGTAAATAGGCCTTCAATTAGTTACTGGTTCTTCTGATTCGTATTTTATATAGTTTCTCATTGTAATATCGGTAGGAAAAAGGCTGCTCAAGATTTACATGGTTCGTTTGATTTTCTCAACGGGAGGACTTCTTTTAGCATCTGAGTAGTTTTTCTTTTTGAAGTGTTTTTTTAGCGTAGCAATTTCTAAGATATATAATTTAATATTTCAGGGTTTACCTCTAGCATTCGTTTCGAACTTGGAAGGAAAGATATCGAAGAACTGCTCAATTAAAGATTATGATGAGAAGATTTGGAAAGTCAAATTGGAAGAAGTCAGAGCAGGTTTGGTTTTTGCTAATGGCTGGGAAGAGTTTGTGAATCATCACTCTTTGGTTGACGGAGAATTCTTTGTTTTCGATTACAATGGAAATTCTCATTTTGATGTCAAGATCTATGGCATGAATGGATTGCGAAAACGAAAGGCTCTGAATGCATGTGCGAGTACAAGTAGTGTGAAAAAAGGAAAGCAACAAAGAGTAGAAGAGATGAGCAACAGCCTGCCATTGAGATCTAACGTAGTTTATGAGAGGAGAAACTCGGAAGTGCCTCGTAAAAGAACTTCAACCTGTCCTGGTCCTGGTAAATTTCTTGCCTTCTTTTCCAATGGTTCCGACATTGTTGATGCCATTTTTCAATAAGATTACAAGCAACTTCAGTTCTTCATTATTTGCAAACCTCGAACAGCTAGCATATTGCATGCATGTCATTTGCAGTAGTAGTAATTTTTTATATAATTTAGCTAGCATGTTGTACTTTTTCTTAGTTCTATCTCTAAGCGGATCTACTCCTTCACTAATAGATAAGTCTACGCTCGTGTTTTTTTCGTTTATCTAACATCCTCTAGTCACATGTGTTATTACTTAGAATTATATGAGCACATGTCCAGAGAATACTATATAGTCTTGGTGTTATTATTGCAGGATATGAACATCCAGCAGATTTCGTGCCTCCAAAAGCAGAAGAAGCTATCATCACCTCAAGCTATCCATACTTCAAGGCACTGATGTGTAGTGGTCACCTTGGATCCAACATGGTAGTTAGTTTCTTTCTAATGTTGTAGCCAACTTGTTCTTGCACATGTGTGATGTGTTCCATATGTAAATGTACAACAGTTTAATTAATTAGAATGTACTGATGTCGGGTGATCTGTTTGTTGCAGTTTGTGCCAAGCAAGTTTGTGATGAATCACATCAAACCACAAAAGGAACATGCTAAACAACGGGTTAAGGTGATTGAAACACAATTGTTAGTGGGGGATAACAAGTGGAATGTGCATTTGAATGTTTATTTCAACAACCGCGGCCGAGGTAAGTTGTCCGTTGGATGGCATAAATTTGTTCGTGACAATTGCTTGCAAGTGGGTGATGAATGCCTCCTTGAGTTGGTCAACAATGATCCAATAACCATGAAGGTCTCAATCTTCAAGCACATTTCTGAGTAATCATGAAGTCCAACCTTCGAGCACTTAGATTCCCATGTTTCTTTTGGATAAGTTTCGACTTTCTTCCAGCCATTGTTCAACAAGAACAGGTGTTAGTCAAGATAAGCATTTTGGGTACCTTCAACTCGTTTTTTTTTTTAACTGAACAATATGTTGAATGAATTTGAATCCTAAAAGTAATTAAGTATTAATTTGATATCTCGTAGTTGAGGTCTTTAATTCTTGGTGATAATTCCATAACTTTGTTATCTCAATTTCTGCCGACATTTACGTCATTAGTATTTCTTTGTAAAGAAATGTATACATTTTGTGTACAAGTGCCGGTCGTATTATTTTCAACAGTTGCGTATATATAACCTTTATTTCTTCTGTGTTCATGCGCTTCAAAGCGGGTTTTTTTTTAAAATGGATATTATTCATGATTAATTGTGAAAATATTATTCAAAAAATTAATTATCAAATTAGTGTCTACGTAAGATAACTAAAAAAAATATATGACTTTTATCGAGTCACGAAAAAAATTACCCGTTACTATAAAATCACATAAAAGTTTTTTATGACCAAACACATATTTTTGTGCAATTGTAGTTCAAACATATATTTTTTTGCTATTTTGTATAAACCAATTTTTTTGGTATGCAAACGTTAGATTCCCGTAGTTGGCCTCGCACAAGACCTTACCAAAAAAATATGTTTATCCAAAATTGCACAAAAAAGTATGTATTTCGACCAAAATTATGCAAAAAAGTGCGTGTTTATAATAAAACGGACAAAAATGTAGATTTTTGTGCTAACAAAAGTCACATATATTTGTAAGTATATGTCTAACTACAGGAAGAAAAAAAACCCCGAAAATATTTTTTCCTCTATCGTGGGGCGATCTAACCCTCTTAGGAAACATAGCCGTGATAGGCCGATTGACAATGTGGTACATTTAATCAAGTTCGGGATATGAATTGGTTAAAAGTTATATAAAAAAGACCATCAAATTTTCGCGTGCGCCCTCTTTCCCGCTTCCAATAAGTGATGAGCTCGGTCCTGAATTCCAATCGAAAATTTTCGGGACCGGATTCGGTCGTGGACGTCATCTCTAGGACTGTCCTCGACAACTTAAAAGAGGGTATGGCAAAACCACTTGATCGTCCCTTCCTTCATTACGTCAAGTATGTTCAAATGGTTTGCAAAGTAGATTCAAACATATGTTAATAAACCATTGTAACATGGAAAAACTACTCGAACATACATGAAAAACCACTTGAAAAAATTAATTGACCACTTGAAAAAACCAATTGAACACACTAGCAAAACTACTTGAACATACTTGGCAAAACTACTTGAACATACTGGCAAAACTACTTGAACATACATGACAAAATCACTGAGACATTTAGAGGATATTTGGTCGGTAATTAATGGTCGATATTTAATGGACAAAAATTAATAGTCATTAATTAATGGTCGACAATTCATGTAATTAACTCTCATTTCTCTCTCTTTCCTTCTTTAACCTTGCGCGCGCTTCCTTTTAAGTTGTCAAGAACCCTGGAGTTATTATAACATGCAGGACTGAATCCAATCCTGAAATTCCCGATTATACCTATAACTTCGTAAATGACTATTAACTTCCCTACTTGTTTTATGGAAAAAAAATCCTTTCTTGTTTGTTTCCCTCTTGCCCCATCTCTTACTTGGTTTATTGAAAGAGAAGCAAATCCAAAAGTAAAAAAAAGGACAGAAATTTAAGAGAGAATGGCATGCAATTAAAGTGAGTTCTTCAAAGTGCATCTCTCCCAAGCGAGTTCCATGTAACTTGTAATAATTTCTCTCTTCCCTTATTTGATAATTAACAAGAGAAGCAAATACAAAAGTAAAAAAAAGGACAGAAATTTAAGAGAGAATGGCATGCAATTAAAGTGAGTTCTTTAAAGTGCATATCTCCCAAGCGAGTTCCATGTAACTTGTAATAATTTCTCTCTTCCCTTATTTGATAATTAATATATGCAATCCAATCCTTGCTGTTTTGTTGCATGCATTGCATGTCCCGCAATTTGATTTGTTTGGGGACTTTAATTAATTACTTGTTCTTCTGATTAAATTGGTCCATGCAATCCAATCCTTTCCTTTCTTGTTGCATGTCTCTCCAATAGTGTTTCTTAAGTTTGCGAGAAGTGTAATATCATGACATAGAAATTTGGATATAATTTAGATTGAGTTTAAATTTTGTGTAATGATTTTTAAAATAAAATTTGAAGAAATTTTAAATAAGTTTTTTTAAATTTTTTTAAATAATATAAAAACCACATCACTTGGTCAATCACAACTTTTTTTCTGTAACTTGGTCACGAATATTTTTTTCGTGACTTGATAATCATGAATAATTTTTGTATAACTTGATACTAGTATCTTATTTAAAAACCAATTTAGTAATTTAATTTTTTGAATACTATTTTTGTAATTTACTATGAATATTATCACTTAAAAAAAAGGATAATTCCCCTCAGGCCCCTCGGGTTTGCAGAAATTAATGATTCAGCCCCTCTAATTTTTTTTTATTATTGTTTAGCCCCTCTAGTTTGTGAAAAGGGTATTATTTAACCCATGTTGCCGGAATCAGCTCTTTTCTCCAGCGAAAATGGACCTAAGATTACTAAAATACCCTTTTCCTTTAAAAAGTAAAAAAAATAAATTGAAACACAATCGTAATTCGTATTGAGCTGAAATTTTTCATGAAGCATCCTAAAAATATTCATGATTTACGTAAAACATTTCAGAAATTTTGGAGGCACAGAAGTATTTTTTTATTTTCCAACGTACCAAAATTTTGAAAAATTATATAAAATAGAAAATTTGTCTAATTGGGTTGAAACTTGTCCCATGTGTCTTTAAGCATCTTTAATAAATTTAGGAATCAAAAATTCTGGATTCTCATAAGTCAATTTTGAAAAAGTCTGGGAATACAAAAAATATAGAGTTTTAATTTATTTTTTTACTAAAGATGGAGTCTTTAGTAAAGATGCTTAAGAACACATAGAACAAATTTTAGGTCCTAAATTCAATAAATATGCTTAAGAACACGTGGGACAAGTTTAAGCCCAATTAGATAAATTTTCTATTTTATATGATTTTACAAAATTGTGGCACGATGGAAAATAAAAAAATACTTCTGTACCTCCAAAATTTCTGAAATATTTTACGTAAATCATGTATATATTTAGGATACTTCATGAAAAATTTCAGCTCAATACGAATTATGATTATGTTTCAATTTATTTTTTTACTTTTTAAAGGAAAATGGTATTTTAGTAATCTTAGGTCCATTTTCGCCCGAGAAAAGAGCTGATTCCAGCAAAAGAGGTTAAATAATACCCTTTTCACAAACTAGAGGGGCTAAATAATAAAAAAAAACTAGAGGGGCTGAATCACTAATTTTCGCAAACCCGAGAGGCCTGAGGGAAATTATCCCTAAAAAAAATCCAAAATGAACTGCTTTTTACTTTCCAACTTGTTTGTTTCCTCTTGCCACAGCTCTCACTTCGGTGATTGAAAGAGAAGCCAATCCAAAAATAAGAAAGGGCAGAAAATAAGAGAGGAGGGCAGGCGAAAATACATGCGAGTTCTTCAATGTGTATCGCTCCAAACCGACTTCAAAGCAACTTGTAAAGTCTTTTCCCTTCTCATGCTTTCTTAGTTGCTTTTAATTTGAATCAATTGGTACATGCAATCCAATCCTTGCTGTTTCTTGCATGCATGTGCCCTAGTTTGATTTGGTCGGCCTTCAATTAATTACTTGGTTCTTCTGATTAGAGCTTTGTAATATTGGACAACGATGCATCCATGGATAGTCAAAATAAAACTTTCCCCATTCACACAACTTGACCATCCCAATCGGATTTGCTCAGTAAGTCTTTCATGTCTCATCCACATCTCTTCAAACCAAAATCGCCTAATTATATTTGCTCTACGAGTTTCAGTTAAAATTCGGCACATAATTGGACTATGATCTGATTCTATACTGAGGAGGACTTCTGAGTAAGACGCAGGAAACAACTTCCTTCCCTGCCATTAGACCATGTGTAAAGAAGCCTCTTTTGAGGGATATCCTTAAAATTGCAGAAGAACATTACCCTATGAAATTCTGCCGTTTGGTTATGGTGTATTATAGCCCCTCCTCTTTTCTCGTTCATAGATTGGATCTCATTATAATATCTCCTCCGCATAGCTACGGTAATTGAGATTGATCACAAAGGTTTCTCAATAAACTCCATGTATTCATTCTCTCCGTCGATTTTGGCTAGCCGTATAACCCAGTGAAACGCCATAGTATTGCTTCGTTAATTTCCACATCAATGTGGTGCATCGAAAAGGATAACAAAGTCACCGGAATTTGTCTTCTCCATAAAAGTGCCACGCCACCGCTTCTAGATCGCCCCTGACCCTTACACCCGACAAATATTCCACATTCAAAACCCAGTTTCCATTTTAACCTTATTTCTAATATAAATAGAAGCTGGGGATTACAGGTTTTTGCTACCCTGCTAAGCTGACAAACTGCCTTGAAGTTCCCCAATTCGTGGCAGTTCCAACATAAGATGATCATTAATTCGCGGCAGTTCCAACATAAGATGATCATTTTGTCTGGCGGGGTTGCTCCGCAACCACCGTTGTTATAAAGGAGTCCACACCAGTGACAGAAGTAGTGATGAAACACTTGCTAACATTACCACCTTCAGCATCCTCTGTCGCCTTTCTTTTTCCTCCTAGAAGATCATCAAACCACATCTTATCCAGAGAGTCCTCCGAATCGTCTTTCCTCTCGACTCTTTTCCATCTTTTAACTGACTGAAACTCATTTTCCTAAAACTGATCCTCAGGTGCTAGGACTGTATTCTCTGGTTCGTAGTGCAGCAAGCCCAGTTTATTATACGTTGGGAGGTAACGTAGATTCTAAAGAAGTGGACCGCTTATTAAATTGGGCGTGGGTAGCTAATGAAGTTAGGTTTATCAATTGGTTTACTGGTGTGATGTCATTGTCTCGGTCCATTGTTTTTGGAGATGGTGGTCGTTGTGGTTGTCTTTGGTGGGGTGGAATGTATAAGCTATGTGGCTGGGATGATAAAGGGGACTTTAAGATGGAGTTTGGCTGGAGAGTAGCAGCATTGGTTTGGTTGGAGAAGTCTTTATTCATTATAGTAATTGGGTTTTCGAGTGTTGTAGGTATCCACGTAGTATGGAGGGATATGTATGTTTGGTTTGAGGGGGGAATGGTAGGTTGGTCTGGAGGTGAATTCAGGTTGAATGGGGAAGTATCCACCAGGTTGTATGCAGGGGTATGTATGTTTTGTTGGGAGAGAGTTGATTGGTTTTGCTTCTCCCTTACCTCCCTGTGTTTGGGCGAACTTTCACTCGGATTGGTATCTTCAGGAATTGCCAACTATCTGCGAGTCCTCGGATTTTTCATTGACGGACCATCCCTCTTCGACCAGCTGATGCGGTTTGAACTGAGAAGCCCGCATCCAAGTTCCATATTTCTTCTGAGGATGCGGAGGCAACTCATCATCTACAGGCAGTTCACAATCATTTTCTATGTGTTCCGTGTGACCACATTCATAGCAAAAGGACTAGAGTTTCTCGACTTTGAAATATATTGTCACCACTGTATCTTCCTTAAAACCGATTCTTTTGCGGCGTGGGAGAGGCTCTCTAACATCCAGTTCTACTCTAATTCGCATATATCTTCCATGAGTGTTGTCCTTTTCATCCCACTCCAGAAAAGAGCCCAGCAAGCTTCCAATCGATTGGGCTGTATCCACATTGTAACTCCCCACTGGAAGATCGTAAACCCGAATCCAAAAGGGGACTCGTAAACCCAAATCCAAAAGGGGACTATTACCAAAAGGATGCTAGATGGTTGCTCATTTCTCTTAAATCTCATTTAGATTAACCACCTGTCTGTCAAAGTGCCAAGGCGGCTGTTCACGTAAAACTCTTCTTATGTCCTTTCTTTCCTTGAATCGGAACGGCACCTGTTAGGAGCCGTCTCCGAAGCTTCCAACCCATGCTTGGGTTTCCATGCATTTGAGATCACCGATAGGAAAGCACGAGAGTTTACCGATTTCTCCGTCGAGACAGATCCCACTAGCCATGCCGTTTCCTCTGTTTTCTCCGGAATGGTCAGACTTCTCATAAGGTCAACGATATCCTCCTCCGACTCTCTGTCCGCTGTCCCTGCGTAAGATGACGGGACCCACCCCTCACTCGTCGCCCACCCATCTGTTCTTTCCCCTTCCCAAAATCTCTCCCTACAACTCCCTCCTCCGTATGTCCCTCGTCCCTATTGGACTTTCTTTTCCCCCGGCGACTGACCCTTTGGTACCTGTATTTTTACCTATATGCCGAATAGGTCTTTACATTTAAACCCTTAATTTCACGATTCTTACATCTAGATTCTCAGGAGATCTACTTAAATGTTTCACTATTTTCAACTCAGGTTAGCTAAGCTCATGGAAAGAGATTACCTGGAGTAGCTTGAAGGCGGACCCTGCAGCTGTGATTTCTGTGGACAGCGAAGGAGAATCAGTTGTATTTGTGGAAGGCGATGGTGATTAGTGTAGATACAAACCGATTTGGTGAGGTTCTGTGGTGATTTAGTGTAATTTTAGTGGAAACCCTAAAATTTAGGGGAGGGGGGGCTCGCAGGGTGCGAGAGAGAAAGCCCTAAGAATAGGAATGGAAGCTTCTAAAAAGAAAATCAAAGAGATGATGCCGGGGCCGGACAACACTTGTCATGAGTTCTTCAAAGTATATCTCTCCCAACAGAGTTCCAACCATCTTGTAATTCTTCTCTCTTTCTTATGCTGTTTAATTTATTTATTTTGTTGGTGAAATTCTTGCATGCACTCAGTATCCATAGTTGAACACTGAGTTCTAAAGGGAGAGTGATTATGTTCTTGTTTAATTTATTTACTTGATATTTTATATGTACATTGGCCTTAAATTAATTACTTGCTCTTCTGTTTTTTTGCTTTGTATGGTTTATTATAGTAGTATTGTTAGATAGAGGCTATTCAAGCGTCCATGAATCATTACCACCAAAAAACGATGAATCAAGCTTCCATCTTGGTGCATGTCTTTGCATGAGCATGAAAGGCAGGCTTTTGAGATTTCAGAACATAAAGATCCATTTTTTTTCGAACATGGTCCTTCTGATCTTTCTTAAAGGGACTTCTTTTAACATCTGCGTTGATTCTTTTGGAGTGTCTTTTATTGTAGCAATTTCTAAGATATACGATTCGACATTTCAGGGATTACCTCCAGCTTTTGTAAGGAAACTGGGAGGAAAGATACCGAAGAACTGCACAATTAAAGATTCTGATGGAAAGATCTGGCAAGTCAAATTAGAAGGTGGCGAAGCTAGTTTGGTTGTTGCAAATGGTTGGGAAGAGTTTGCAAGTCATCACTCCTTGGTTGATGGGGATTTCCTTGTTTTCAATTACGATGGAAATTCTCAATTTGGTGTCAAGATCTATGGCATGAATGGGTTGCGGAAACGAAAAGCTCCGGATGCAGTTGCGAGTACGAGTGCTGTAAAGAAAAGAAGGCAACAAGGAGTAGAAGAGATGAGCAATAGCCTACCATTGAGACCTCGACCTCAAGGACTCCGGCCTAACATAGTTTATAAGAGGAGAAACTCCGAAGTGCCTCGTGAAAGAACTTCAATCTATCCTGGTCGTGAGTTGTTTTCAATTCTAATGAAATATGCACTCTTGGATTTTACCCTTGTTTTCATTTGTTCAACATCTTGATAGTCAAGTGTGTTTAATGTAGGCCATGATCATTCAGCTGTGAAGTTTAATCAATGTCGGGGACATGTTACGCCTTGTACAGTCGAAGAAGCAGCAAGCAACTTCACCTCCGCCTATCCATACTTCAAGGCAGTGGTCTCTCGCCGTACATTAGACAAGAAATTGGTGTGTTTCTTTCTAGCCTTGCGTAAACCTGTATATGCTCATATAAAATCCTAACATATGTTATGTATGGATATGACTCGATTTCTGTTCTAACTACGCGAAATCGTAACGTGCGCTTTGCTTGGTGCAGTATGTACCAAGCAAGTTTGTGAGAGATCACATTAAACCAAGGATGCAACATACTGAAACAAAATTGTTAGTTGCAAATGGTAAATGGAGTGTTACTTTGAATATCTACTTCAAATGCGGCAGCTATGGTCAAATGTCAGCTGGGTGGTTTAGATTCGCCCATGACAATTGCTTGGAAGTGGGAGATGAATGCTTCTTTGAGTTGATCAAGAAGAACCCTGTTATCATGAAGGTTTCAATCTTCAAGCACAATGGTTAGTTTTTGTCTTCTCTTTACAAAGGTTCGAAAATTGTTGATGCCATTTTTCAAGAAGATTACACGCACCTTCGATTTTCCGTTATTTACAAACTTCAAGCAGCTGACGTATTGAATCTGTTTACCATAATTTAGCTAGGATGTTGTACTTGTTCTTTAGCTTTGTTCAGTCATCTCTTGGCTCTTCTACACCTTCTCTAAGCTATTTTCAAAAATGACTTGGAAATGAGCACATACCAAGGGAATGGTTCTTAGTCTTATGCAGTTAATGCAGGCTCTAAGCATGCGAGTGGGAAGCCTAATCCAAGTCGAGCTGATGCTGTGCCAAAAGCAGAAAAACCGACATGCAACATCGTCGCCCCAACCTATCCATCCTTCACGGCATTGATGTACCCTGGTCACTTTGACCAGGTAAATTGGTTTCTTTCTAATATTGTAACCACCTTGCAATGTCTTCATATATGTTTACAATGATTTACAATTCAGGATATGCTGATGATCTGCTCACTGCAGTCTATACCAAACAAGTTTGTGATGTATCACATCAAACCAAAGATAGAATATGTTGAGCAAGTTAAGAAGGTGTTTGAAACAAACTTGGTAGTGATGGATAACGAGTGGATTGTGGGTTTGAATGTCTACTTTAAGAATGGCGGCCGTGGCAAGTTGTCAGCCGGATGGCGTAATGTGTGGTAGTTACATACAAACATGACTTGATTTCTCTTCTGACATCTATGCAAAAAACTTGTCGGTGCAGTCTGTGCCACGCAATTTTGTGGAAGATCACATTATCCCAAAGATGGAGCATCCTAACCAACTGATTAAGAAGCTTCCTGAAACATTATTGGTTGTTGCAAATGGCAAATGGAGTGTTACTTTGAATATTTACTTCAAACACAGGTATGGAAAGTTGTCGGCTGGCTGGGTTAGATTTGCTCGCGACAATGGCTTGGAAGTAGGTGATGAATGCCTATTTGAGTTGATCAACAATGAACCAGTAACCATGAAGGTGTCAATCTTCAAGCACATTTCTGAGTAATCATGAATTTCAGTCAACTTGATTGTTAATTCCAAATTTCTCTTTGGAAAGGTTTGAACTTTATTCTAGCCATTGTTCAAGCCTCAAGGTTTTTGTTAATCAAGATTCTTCTGGTTGTTTGATTTCGTTTGGAAGTTTGGTTTTTTAAATTCCTGTGCAAACACTTATACCTGGGCTGTCAAGGTGAAAATTTGGGCTGAAATTGGCTACATTTGTTTTTCTGAACGATGCCAGGAGTATTTATTTATTCGGCAAGGGTGTTATTGTAATGCTTGTTCTCTGCATTTGTAATGCAATTGTTAATTGCAATCGGAATCTCTTTGTCCCTCGTTCGACATTTTCTTTTAAATTTTGTCCGATCGGTGTTTAACGAGACTTACAGCTAGCTAATATTATAAACAAAATTATAATGAAAGTTGTGGCTATAACTTCAAACATAATCAACCCTAGAAAAATTCATAGAGAGATCTAACTTGTAAAAACCCTTAACAATCCTGACGTATCATTTCTTGGTGATGATTCTATAAAAAAATGATATACCATTTCTACCGACTTATACGTCACTAGTTTCACTTGTAATAACGAATTTGTGAGGATATGTCAATGTAACTTGCACGCAGGTTGCTTGCTTGTGGTGCCCATCATTGGTCTGTTCATATTCTCGTGTGTCATGTTCAATGGTTCTGTACGTTTACTTGTGGTATTTGGTAAATATTGGATAGCTAATTTGTTGGGCTGTTGATGCCCATTGGGCTGCTCCTGGTCTTTACTTGGGCTGGGCCTCAGGTGCTATGTACAGTTACGTGTATATATATATAATTTGATCTTTGTCTTTCCGTATTCATGCACAGCAAAGCCGGAGCCTGTCAATCCCACGAACCGGACAAGGTCATCACTGTCCAGAACTCACTGACTCATTGATGCACGCTGTCTTGTTTCGATCAGTAAGATGCACCTATGACCTACCTAATAGCACTAATAATCAAAATCAGGAAAATATCTTCCAACCTGACACATTATGATAAATGAGAAATGACAATCTATATTATAACCAAGTAGATTTTTTTTTTTCATGACCAAAATTTTGCCTGTACTCTATATGAAATTTAGTATTAAATATTAATTCGAATAGTTACAAGATTTTTTTAACTATTTTATTTGATTTGAATTTAAATTTGTCAATTTTGATAATCGGATATTTAATGATCTAAAAAATGAAATTTCAAGTATGCATATTTACTCCAGGGATTTACAAGTAATTACCCCGTGAGCGACTTTTTAGCATTAAGGAGCGGCATTTTTAGAATCTAGTAGCAAGATTACATCTTGCTTTGCAAAACTTATCGAGGCTGAAGACCAGGAAAGTCATTCCTAACCGGATAGATGATAGTATGCAAAAAAAAAAGGTTGCATTACTAATAATTAAGTATATGTATTGAGTTGGAGATAATAAAAATACATGTGTTAACATATATGTCAAAACAAATTATCAATTTAAAAATTTCAATACTCAGATATGAAAAAAATTTCAATTAAAAATTTTCAATACTCAAATATGAGTCGATCGATTTCATTTAATATTAGGGCTCGAGTTGGGAAACAGTTTGACAAGCCCTCCCGTTTTCTGTTCAAGGAGGCTACTTGATGGGAGGGGTGCACCAGAGGGGTTTTTTTTTTCTTTACGTTTAATTTCCAAAATAGTACCCAAATGAAAAAATTGCAAGTTTGGTGTCCATGCTGGACTGAATTGAAATTTTTCCGGGTACTGAACCAGTAACCGGGATTGCATACCGGGTAAACCAATAACCGGTATTTTATACCGAATTCAATACCCGGCCCAAAAATCTCGGGCACCGGTTTAATCGGTATAAAATATCGGGTATTGGTTAGAATTCCGTTTTATTGCTTTTTTTGTGTAGATCTCAAAAAATTATGTGGATTCAAAAAAAAATTCTCGAATCGAACATCCGAGCACCAAGATATTGCTATTCAAAGTTTTTTTACATAATCTCTCAATTTGAATTTTCTGAATTTTTTTAATTTTAAAAAAAAAAGAATGCAAAAAAAATCCATCTTTAATTAATTTTATAAAAGAATTTTGAATTTTTTATGAATAGTAGCATTAAGTTGAAAAAAGAATCCAGTTTTGATCAAGAGATAGTTTTTTCTAGTCACATAATTTTTTTATTTTTCAAAAAATTTATAAAAATTAATTAAATATGGATTTTTTTTTCTTGCCTTCTTTTATTTTTTTCAAATGTAAAAAAATTCAGAAAATTCAAATTAAGAGATTATGTAAAAAAACTTTGAATAGCAATATCTTGGTGCTCGGATGTCCGATTCGAGAAATTTTTTTTTTGAATCCACATAACTTTTTGAGATCTACACAAAAAAGCAAAAAAAGGAATTCTAACCAATACCCGGTATTTTATACCGATTAAACCAGTACCCGGGATTTTGGGTCGGGTATTGAATTCGGTATAAAATACCGGGTATTGGTTTACCCGGTATGAAATTCCGGGTACTGGTTTAGTACTCGGGAAAATTTCAATTCAGTTCAGCGTGGACATCAAACTTGCAATTTTTTTATTTGGGTGCTAATTTCGTAATTTTGCATGAACATTAGCATCAAAAGAAAAAAAATCCCACCTGAGGGAATGAAAAGATATTAGTTGATGTTAAAAAATTATTATTTTTTATTTAAAGATATGTTTGGAAATATTTAATTTTACTAAAATAAGTTACCAAAACAAATTGTCTAGCATCCCCAAAACAATGCCTAGTTAAGTCCATAATTTTTTAATACGCCTATACCATTACCTTTATACCCCTGAAAGTTTGGAAGCTGCCAGAGCATTTGGAATTAGAAATATATGAAGATATGATTCTTCTCATAATTTGTTCTTTTCGTATTCAACGGCAAAAAATTTCCTGGAACAAACAAGATTATCAGAGTTTTTTTTCAGTGTTCATTTCAAAAGATTTATGTAAAAAAGATTGGGTGTCGTCATAAACATACGAGTATTGTTCACTTGGTGATCGCTACCGTTTCACCAGAAGATGTGCACCGTTTTCTCATAAAACCGCGGCCCTGCGTTTTCTTTGACAAATTAGTTTATTAAAGGCAGGGACAGGTCGCCAATTCCTGGTGGCTATTATTTAAGTGCTTCTCGTTAGAAAGTAACTCTAAATTACGAATGATTATTAAATAAAGGCATAGACTAGAAACTTGAGCCCTTACGTATTCACGTGGTGACATAATATGTATTTATGTATTTGTTAACTCACAATTACCAAGTAAACTTTCTTTTTCAAGATTTTTTCCCAAGTAAATTGATGCTTCCCAAGTTAACCATTTTTTATTTGTTAACTCACACTGATTACCATTTTTTTGGTTAATGCCCTACTCCTACAAAAATTTATCCTGTAGTACTATGTGATTTGATGTTAAGCCATGTAATTTAAAATTTCAGATTTTATATTTTGAATATTTTTGTTTGGACAAATCTCAATAGATGACAACTCTATATTCTCCAAAACTACGTGTTTGATTGATATCCTACATATGTATTTATGTATTCGTTAACTCACAATTACCAAGTAAACTCGGAAAAAAAATTGCGACTTCGATACGAAATCGTAGAAAAAAATGCGATTTTATGGAGCTGAAAATCGCATTGGCAGATGCGATTTTGTACCAACCACATACATAAAATTAATTTCCCAATGACCACCACTACTCTACCAAATATTTCGGACTCACTAGTTATCCTCATTTTCCGGACCCCCAGATCAAATTCACCGTAAAATTATTGTGCTAAAATTTTAATAAAAAAGATTATTTCTCACTCATACTCGTACATAACGTAAAAATAACATAACTTCCACTAATTCTTTTTGTATTAGTGACATCACCCCAACTTAAAATTAAATCACTAAATGTAATTTAGTTATCACCCGAAATTAAAATAAATATTTTTTTTGAAATTTAAATTTTTATATCATGAGTACTATTAACATTTGAACCATGGATTACAGTGAATTTATATGATGATAGACTAAATATTTTACTTATTTTGTCATCCTAGTGCCATTTTTCTTTTCTTTTATTAACTTTCTCTTAGTTCAAAAAATTAAATATTTCCGAATTTATCCTTATTTTAAAACAATATTAAAATATTCAACATCAATTATTGTCTTTTGTGCTCCCCTCCCATCAAAGTAACATCTACTCCAGCCTACTATTGATAATGGGATGGATGGGTTACTTTCAACCTGTTTTCCAATTTGGTAAATCTCACCCTCCCTTGAGTGAGAGACCAGAGAAACAAATATAGAAAGAAGAAGAAAAGAAAACCAGAGAGGATGGCAGGCAACTCTTGCCACGAGTTCTTCAAAGTATACCTCTCAAAGCTGAGTTCCAAGAAACTTGTAAATAGCCCTATCTTGCTCACCTTTTATAAATTTGTTGGCTCCTATCGTGTGTTGTTCAGACATTCAATGTCATAGTAATCTTCCATCTTGGTGCACGTTGTTCCATGAACATGTTCGTAGAGATTTTTTTTTTCCATGGTTCTTTTGGTTTCCTCAACGGAAGGACTTCTTTTTAGCATCTGGGTAGTTTTTTTTTTGTGTGTTTTTTTTAATGTAGTAATTTCTGAGATATATACTTTTAACATTTCAGGGGTTACCTCCAGCTTTCGTTTCGACGTTGGGACGAAAGATACCAAAGAACTGCACAATTAAAGATTCTGATGGAAAAATTTGGCAAGTCAAATTGGAAGCTAACACAGCAGGTTTGGTTGTTGGAAACGGCTGGGAAGAGCTTGCAAGCCATCACTCTTTGGATGATGGTGATTTCCTTGTTTTCGATTACGATGGAAATTCTCAGTTTGGTGTCAAGATCTATGGGACGAACGGGTTGCAAAAAAGAAAGGATCCGGAAGCAGTTGCGAGTACAAGTCCTGCAAAGAAACAAAGGCAACAAGGACAAGAAGAACGTAGCAATAGTCTGCCACTGAGACCTCGAGCTCAAGGACATAAGACAAGAAACTTGGAAACTCGTAATAAAAAACTTCAACTAGTTGTTATCATTCTTTCCCTTGTTTTCGTTTGCTTAATATCTTTCAGTTTTACGTGATATTAGTGTTACATCACATAGGGAGTACAACTTAATAGCCGAGTGTCTTTATTGCAGGCCATGAAGATTTCAGTGTGAAGCTTAATCAAAGTCGACCATATGCTATGCCTTGCAAAGCCGAAGAAGCAGCAAGCAACTTCACCTCGGCCTATCCGTACTTCAAGGCAGTAATGACTAGCCGTTCATTGGTCGGGGACTTGGTAAGTTTCTATTTAATGTCATAGGAACCATACAGGATTATGTAAGGCCTAACGTGTGGTAGTTACATACAAACATGACTTGATTTCTCTTCTGACATCTATGCAAAAAATTTGTCGGTGCAGTCTGTGCCACGCAATTTTGTGAAAGATCACATTAAACCAAAGATGGAGCATAATAACCAACAGATTAAGATGCTTCCTGAAACAAAATTGGTAGTTGCAAATGGCAAATGGAGTGTTAATTTGATTATCTACTTCAAACACGGTAGCTATGGCAAGTTGTCGGCTGGATGGGTTAGATTTGTCCGTGACAATTGGTTGGAAGTGGGAGATGAATGCTTCTTTGAGTTGATCAACAACGACCCTGTGATCATGAATGTTTCAATCTTCAAGCACAATGGTTAATTTCTTGCCTTCTCTTTGCAAAGGTTCTAACATTGTTGATTGCCAATTTGAAGAAGATTACATGCAACTTTGGTTTTTCATTAGTGACAAACTTTGAACTGCTAGCATATTGCATGTACATCATTTGCAGGAGTACAAATTGTTTACACATAGTTTGGCTAGCGTGTTGTACTTTTTCATAGTTCCATCTTGAAGCGGATCTACTCCTGCTCTTAGCTAATTCTAATTATGTCTAACATCCTCTAGTCCTATATGTTATTAGATGTTGTGCCGCCAAAAGCTGAAGAAGCCGATATCACCACCTCAAGCTATCCATACTTCAAGGCAGTGATGGGCCCTGGTTACCTTGTATCCAGCATGGTAATAATTAATTTTTTTCATAATCTTGTTGCCAGCTTATCTTACGCATGTGTGATGTGTTGCATACGTAAATGTACAGTAATTTAACAATTTGGAATGTGCTGATATTAGATATCTGCTTGCTGCAGACTGTACCAGCCAAGTTTGTGATGAATCACATCAAACCGAACATGCAACATGAACAACTGGTCACGAAGGTGATTGATGCACATTTATTAGTAGGGGATAACAAGTGGATTGTGGGTTTGATTGTCTATTTCAAACACCGCGGTCGTGGACTGTTGTCGGTCGGATGGCGTAAATTTGTTCGTGACAATTGCTTGGAAGTGGGAGATGAGTGCCTCTTTGAGTTGATCAACAATGACCCACTAACCATGAAAGTGTCAATCTTAAGCATAATTGAGTGATGTGGAAGGTCAACCTTGAAGCACTACTGTTAATTTCAATATTTCTCTTTGGACAGGCTCCAACTTTGTTGTAGCCATTGTTCAACAAGAAGACTTGTTAGGTGCTAATCAAGATTAGCATTTTGGGTGCTTTCAACTCTGGCTATGCATTGTTTACAAACTCTGAACAATATGTAGCATGAATTTGAATTCTATAAGTAAGTATCAATTTGGTTTCTCGTAGTTGAAGTATTGATTCGTGGTGACAAAATCATAAAATTGCCATCTCAATTTCTACCGATTATACGTCAATAGTGTCATTTTTATTAAGTAATCTAATTGTTGGATTATGTTCCTTGTTTTGGTTTAACATGTGAAAATGTTATCTTAAATATTTGAATTTGTATTAGTTGCACTTCAGTATTTGATACATGATAATATTTATTAAAAAAAAAAA
>SOPF01029199.1:0-70396 GCA_012979155.1 Hypericum perforatum
CTGGCCACATCTTTAGATACTCCCAACCTCCCTTGCCACGTGTTGCCTATCCAAGGACCGGGGCCTCACCAACGTGCCGCTCACGTGACTCCCCCTACCTTTCCCCTCGCCTTCTCTCTCCACATCTGGAGAAATCCGAACCTGCTTCTTCTCTCTTCCTGCTTTTTTAGACCTTAACAAGTTTCAACTCTCTCTCTCTCTCTGTCTCTCTAAGCTAGGTTTTTTTGTGACCCTGGTTCAGTTTTTCCACCTGGGTTCGAGCTGTTTCGGTGGTGACTCGGTCAATTTGTGCTCTTTCTAGTGAGTTGTTCATCGTTTGTTGGACGGGAATTGGCCATGTGTACGACAAGATTAGATTTTTCCTCTGCGTTTCTCGGCCTCCTTAGCTATGTTTGATTGGAACGAAGACGAGGTGTTTCTCTCTCTCTCTCTCTAATTATTTTATATTTACTCTTGTGTCTGTTTAATTCAAGTGTCATCCTGTTTCCTTTGTATTTCTGTGAAGAACTTGATGAGGCAAGATTGGGTTTTGATCCTTGCTTGTTGTCTTGTATGACGGTTCGACTTCTGGGGGGTTGTCGGAATTCTTATTGTTCTCTATCTCTCTCTCTCTCTCTCTCTCTCTCTGTTTAATTTTATCGTTTACACTTGTGTTAGATTCAAGTGAAGAACTTGATGAAGCAAGATTGGGTTTTGATGCTTGGTTGCGGTTTCGTATAAATGAAAGAGCATCATCTGGTTGTGGACTATATGTGTTATTATTTGACAAATTATGTCCAGGGTTTGGGTTTTGTGTTCGTTAGGCGATGGCCTAGTTAAAAGTTGTCTGATCCATGTTCTGTCTATGGCCATTTTTGGAGAACAATGGTTTGAAGAGCAATCTAGGCTTGAAGTTGGTATAATAGTTTTAAGCTTCTTTCACGGGTTCTGTTGGAGCAGATCCTCTTTGATTAGATGGTAGCTGAAGACCATTGTGAACTAGAAGTGTTAACGGTATGGTGAAGTAAACAAGCAATGACAATGAATGTGCCTAAAGATGCATACATGGTGAGAGAAAAACGCAGAAGGTGGTGGGTGGAGACAGAAGTTTTATCTTCCTGGGGATAGTTACCGAGTTAGTGAAAGAAACCTGTACTTCAATCAAGTCACATGTCGGAAGTTCCTTGAAACAAGCCCTTGAGAAAGCCAAAACTCTACACTCCACCTTCTCTTTTCTTATTCATAAGAGCCTTATTGATGAAATAGAGAGTTTGAACTACCCAAATGTTCATGAGAAAGGGGAGCGTTTACAATATACAGTTCATTAGATGGACATGAAAGTGTGTAGAAACGTGATGGCTGAAAGTCTTGAGCAAGCGATCTTGCATATTCCCCGTCTGTAGTACTACAATAGACCGTGATGGTTGGAATAAAGATTGCAAGCACATTAAGAGAAAACATGTGTAGAAAAGTTTATGTAAAAACTTTTAGCTTTTCACGACAGCAAGGTTGGTCATTTGTAAAATAGAGTTGAGCCGAATAAGCGGCTCACTTTGTTGTCGAAATGAGGAATCAAATTGGGTTGAGAATCTTGATAAGTAATTGTGGTTTAAAATTGAAGAGATGCACTTGGCATGATGAGGCGTGTCTAGGGAAGCACTGTGCGAATATTTATTTTTAGTTATGCATAATTGACACATGGTTCTCCTCTCATTTTCTTTAGACAGATCTCTCTCAATTTTTAATGTCACTTTTGGTCACAGGCGTGTAAATTATATGGGAACGTGTTTCACTGACCATTTATATTCTATATTGACAGTATATATGCTGCCTTTTCAGCTTTCAAATATAATATGGGGCGAGGCTGGGGATAGTGATGACCATATAGTTCCTTACCCTGATTCAAATGAAGGTTACTGCAAGAAGAAAGAATGGGCACAAGAATCTTGTGCCATTAACACCGGTGAGCAGAAGGCACCTGGAGCAGAAAATAACCTTCCCGCTAAAAAGCTTGATGTCAGTTCAAACTTTGACCCCGGCAAAGGAACGTCATCTTCTGAACTCCAAATGAATGCATGGTCCCATCCTTCTCTGTTGAACGCCCCTAAATCTGATTCTGATTCACTAGGTAAATTGGAATCTGAAAACTTGACTCAAATTTACAAGTTTGATTCTCAAGCAGGTACATGATATTAATTACTGGTATAACACCGCAAATGCAAGTTGTGTTTGTTAATTTCCCCCCTCTAGTCATTGGCTTTTGTTTTAACAGAGACTACTCAGATGGATAAAGATTCTGGTGTTTTTCAAACCCCTAACGGAGGTAAAAACCAAGACCATTTTGTTGACTATGGCTGGGATGGGAGTTTTGATGATCTCGATCAAATATTTAGGTAAATTGTGATTTGTTCTGTTTTATATGTTTGGAATGTTCCTCATGAATCATGACTGTATTTTGTTAGGACTTTAGAATTGTCCTGACAAAAGTTGCTTTGCAGCGACGATGATCCAATATTTGGCAACGTGAATCTTGGTAATGATGATGAGCTATGGTCTTCTAAAGACGTAACTAACAGTCAAGTGAATTCCTTTGTGGACTCGCCGAGTTTGGGATTAGGAGCTTTAAGAGATGGATCAGAGCACTTTGATATCAAGGGAGAGTATATGCAAGAAGATGACCGGGCTTTTACCCTTGACTACGGGAATGATGATGATACTATGTCTCACAGTTTGCAAAGTGCATGTGCGATGTCGGATGATCTTGATTATGCTGGGGGTGAGAGAAAGCCAAGTTTGAAGGATCAGGTACTGACTATTGATTATCATTGCATGAGGGAAGAAGCGGAAAAGCCAATCTTTTTCTAGACTTGTGCATTTGTTAAGTTGTTTTTCATACTTCCAGAAAGAGCAGATCGACATGGGAAAGGACAATACGGCGAGCTTTCGACTTCCATCGCAAAAAGTTGAATCACAAAAACCATCAGTGGACAAGGTAGGTTGTCGACTACTGTTCAGGGCATTCTTTGAAGTTATTTTGTTCTTGTGTCTGCATTGGAGCTCATGTGCTTTTTATGTTTATTTTCTCTGCCGCATCAGTTAAGGCTATTTGTTTGACTTTGTAAGGAATAATTGCCATAATTCTTGAAGTTAGAAACAGGTTCCGTACGCCCAAGTGCTGCTCTGCTTCCCATTAATTGCTCTTTTGTCTTTCTTACATATCCATGATATACAAATGCCAACATACCACTAACTACTAGACCTCTGTTCAAGCAAGCAGGTCTATAAGCAGAGCAAGCTGTTGAAAGGCCGGAAAAAGCATGAAGAGAAAAACAACCTGAAATCGCATCAAGATCTCTATGGGAACTGGTCTTCATCTGGTCCATCAGGAAATCCATATTCACCACAAGCTATGCAATCTTCTCCCTCCTCTGTTATCAGTCAAGAGAGGCAGCTACATGGAGCAGAATCATCATTTTACCAGCAGATCTCCAACCCATTTGTTCTCCGTTCGACCTATGGGAATATTGCAAATCCGTTGTCTGAAATGCCTGTGCTGTCTCATATTCAGTCCTCGGATGATCACCCTATGCTTTCCAGTCTTGAAGCTCCTTTGGATAATGTGAAATCCGCCAACAATGCGACAGATCCGAAGTATCCGACATTGACTCCTCAAGAAAAAATTGAGAAGCTGAGACGGCGGCAGCAAATGCAAGCAATGCTTGCCATCAGAAAGCAGCAACAGCAGTTTAGTCACGACATCTCTCATGGTTCCCAAGAAAATCACATTCATCAAGCTGGTGAAGGCAACCTAAACGCTGAAGATCCAGGTGCCCTTCCAACATTTGATACCAACTCTCCAAGCGAGCAAGATGGTTCCAACACAACCTTCCTGGCAGTCAACAACAACTATTCAGCCGAGGATGCAGTACTACATCGTCTTCAAGAAGTTGTTGCAAAGGTCTGTCAATTTTTCAAGTGCACTTTTTGCTTCTTTTTACCCAACACGATGTTTCTAAACCAATGGTTTACACAGTTGGATATCAGGGTTAGGCTTTGTATACGTGATAGCTTGTACCGGCTAGCTCAAAGTGCAAGTCAAAGACATTCTGCTAGTAATACTAGCAGTATGAACAATGGTAGCAGGGATGACCATGGTGTGTTGAAAGAAGAGAATAATATCAGGTTGGCCGTTCAATGCAATTTAAATTTGAATGATTTTTTAGGATGCGTTAGCTATACTTTGTTTCAGAACAGAAATATTCTATCAACTGAGAGACATGTCTTCTCTTTTTATTGTGGATACTTTAAAATTTGTCTGTCGTTAGTCAGCAGGGAGATTAATGCATCAGATTAGTCCTAGTTTGATATCCTCTATTTAAGTGGTTCCTTATGAGTGTGTCTGGAATCTGCTTGGCAATTCGATAAAATATATTTTTTTTCTTTGCAATTTATAAATGGTAATTGTATCAAGAAAACTCGTTCAGTTCATTTCGGGCTTGTTCCTAATCTGGAAACATGCATGCTAAGAGCCGAAAACAAGCATGTCACTGTTACTGTCATTGAACCATAATGTTTTCTTATACAAAGATATTACTGTGCAAATGTTGGACTATTTTCTTCTGGACAGTTTTTTACTTGTCGTACTTGTATACTGTTGTAGTTTATTATTCTGTTTTCTTATTTTGTATTTTGACTTTCTGGTGTGCCTTAGGAATGTCAAGATGCCAGAAGTGGAAACTGAGAGTAATCCGATTGACCGAACTGTGGCACACCTGCTCTTTCATAGACCAATGGAGTTGTCAGGAAAATGTGCCGATGCAACTGAATCTCAAACTGAGCCCAGATTGACAAGGAATAAGAAATCAGCTATGGAATGCTCGCCAAGTAATCCGCAAGATAGACTTGGATTTTCACTCGAAGGGTCCCAGACTTCCTCTCTAGTGTCTGATCTACAGCCTTTGGATCATAAAGTCGCTCCCATTACAGAGAATGTAAGAAATACTAGCCTGCAGATAGTGATGCCAGAGAAGGATGAACTTCAAAGCACTATATGACGGTAATTCTTCCCTAATCGCTCCCACTCGTGTACCAAGTTCTGCCAGGATGGTAATGATATGATCTACTGGTAATCTGTGCCTTTTTTCTTTAATTGTCAGCCGACTGGGTCATCATAAAGTCGGCGTTGCAGGGTATTCAGATGGCCGAGAGACCCGTCTTTGGTGCATGAACATCCATTTAACTTGGCTTTGGAGAACCGTTATCTATTGTCAAATGTTAACTATCCAACCACTGCACTAATTGCTTTATGCCCTCGAAACTGTTTCTCGTTGAGCCCCGTTCGGTGCATGACAGGGTGCATCTGCTTAATAAGTCCTTTGTGGCATTAAGTGGTGCATGCCCTTGACACTACCATGTCCTGTATGTTACCTTTCTGACACCATCTTTTCTTTATTTAGAATACAGCAGCACTCCAGTATACCTGTGAACAAAAAACCATAATTTGCTTGGTTTCTGAGACCATACTCTTCTGAAGTCCTTGTATAGCAGCTGAAGCTTTGATCGTTCAAGATTCGTCAAACTGTCGCAGTCTCGTCGTATTTTTTCGTACTCTTTCCTTGTTGGGTTCGGTAATCATTGATGTCTCTTTCTTTCGGTAAGTAGATGTATCAAGGTCTGAAGCGTAGTGGTGCTCTACAATACCAAATCCGCATTCTGTTCTCTGTTAATGAGGAAAGAGAACCGAGTTGAGCAGTGTCTACCTCGTGTGGTTAGGATCTGTTTGTCGGTCGGTCGGTCGGGGTGTGTTCTTGAAACGGTGTTTTCACTTGACAGCTGAACACTGTCTAAACCAGACATGTCTCACCCTAAACCAGCCGATTAAACTCCATGAGAATTCTCCCTGAAGTCCCCATTTGAAAAGCCTACCATTAATACACCTTCTCATCTTCATTACATGTATCTTGGCGGATTCGTTGTCAATTCTACCACAACCCTACGAGAGTCTCATATTAACATATACGAAGCAAATTCTGATCGTACATCTATCTCCTTGGGAGGCAGTTGCAGCAGATGGTGGTGGGGAGGTGGTAGAGCAAATACTGATGAGTAATAAAACACTCATTATTTTGGTGTCTTTAATAGATTCACTTTTAAAACCGGTCAGGAATTTTTAGGTTTCAAGTGTACCTCAACTTCTCTCCCGTCCAACGGAGAGCACTTTCTCTCTCTCCCAAAGAGAGCTCCTAGGATTTAATCCTTTTTATCTTTTGGTTAGATCTAACTGTGAAAGTAATTCCTTTCTTGTATATTACGTGTAGTACAGAAATGCTATATAGGCATGTAGCCTGTACAGATACGTGATAAGATCAAATACAACAGAAATTTAACAAACTCTATCAGGTTGTTACTAAGTTCAAATGAGTGTGTTATCCTTATCCTTATCACGCCCCTGCAAGCTGATGGGGGTCGACCACCGTCAGCTTGGAACGTAGCACTTGAAACCGGGCGCGGGGAAGGGGCTTGGTGAGCACATCGGCAATCTGGTCCTTCCCCGAGATATAGCACACGCGAAATCGACCATCAGCAACACGTTCACGGACAAAGTGAAAGTCGATTTTCATATGCTTGGAACGACGATGGAATACTGAATTGGCAGCCAAGTAAGTGGCGCCCAAGTTGTCACACCACAAGAGAGGCGACTGAGCGCAAGGAAAACCGATTTCATGAAGCAGGGATAGAACCCAGATGATTTCGGACGCCACTGTCGCCAGGGCCCGATATTCAGCTTCAGTGGACGAGCGTGACACAGAACGTTGTTTGCGAGAAGTCTAGGAGATAAGATTAGGACCAAGAAAGACAGCATATCCGGTGGTGGATCTACGATCAAGCGTATAACTGGCCCAATCGGCATCAGAGTAACCAGAGAGGCGTTGATCACGAGAAGGACGAAGAAGCAAACCCAACGAAGGTGTACTCTATAGATATCGTAAAATGCGCTTGACAGCAACCATCTAGCCGGAGTAGGGTTGTGCATAAATTGGGATGCACGACCAACAGCGAAGGCAATCTCTGGTCGAGTTACACTAAGGTACTGCAGCGAACCAACGACCTGCTGATAGACTTCCGGGTCACAATCATTGCCAGACAATAGAGGGCTAGTAGAAGTCGTAGCCGAGGTCTCCATAGATTTGCATGTGCGCATATTGGCACGGGCTAGGATATCCTGCACATATTTGTTCTGATTAAGAACAAGGCCATGTGGTGTATAGATAGCCTCAATGCCAAGAAAATAAGATAACTTTCCCAGATCCTTCAAGGAGAACTTTGACTGTAAGATAGGAGCTTGGAGAGAATGTTGGGGTTGTTGCCAGTGACAAGAATATCATCAACATAGATGAGAACAAACACGCATACACTGCCCCGGTTGTACTAAAATAGGGATGTATTAGTGTGCGAACCGTGAAAGTCGAAGGAGCAGAGGGCTGTGCGCAGACAGTGAAACCACGCCCGCGGCGCTTGCTTCAAGCCGTATAACAATTTCTTCAAGCAACAGACATGAGTGGGCCGGTCGGGATCCATGAAGCCAGGCGGTTGTTTCATGTAAACCCGTTCAGTGAGAGAGCCATGAAGGAATGCATTAGAAACATCCAATTGACGGATTGCCCAATTCCCGGAAATAGCAATGGAGAGGATGAGACGAACTATAGCAGGCTTTATAACCGGACTGAATGTCTCGTTGTAATCGACTCCCGGATGCTGTTGGAAACCCTTAGCAACGAGCCGCGCTTTATAGCGAGCCACAGACCCATCAGCATGTTGCTTAACACGAAATACCCACTTATTGTCGAGGACATTGTAGCGGGGATGAGGAGGGACAAGTACCCAGGTGCCATTTCGAATAAGGGCATTAAGTTCATCCTCCATTGCACTACACCAATTAGGATAGGAAATAGCTTTAGAATAGCAAGTGGGTACCTCGGGCAAAGATGCAGTGAGAGCTGTTGGTGGAGTTTGCCTGTCTGCGACCGGGTAGCCATCGAATGATGTCTCTTCAGAGGTGGCACGGTCGAGGAAGGAACTGTCACAATCGGGACAGAGACAGACTGAGTGCTGGAGGCAGGGATCGCCTTGGGTCATCGGGAATAGACCACAAGCTGCTTGCCCGGAGTGGACGAGGCCCGTTCTGGGGAAATTGGACCAGAAGGTGACCTAGATGGCGGAGGCCCAGGCGCTAGAGAATGCTGAGGGACCGTGGGCTCCAGGGATGGCTCCAGACCAATCATAGAGGTACTAAGAGAGGCATCAGATGGGATAGGCCGTGTGTTGGGCGGAATAAGAGTGAAGCCGAGAGGATTTACTACAGCAGCTGAGTCAGCAAGGGTATTGGATTCAGGAACAGGTGTAACGACAGACTTCGAATCCTGGAAAGGAAAGACAGACTCATCAAAAAGAACATGACGATTAATATGAATACGATGAGAACTAAGATCTAGACACCGATAGCCTTTGTACTGCCTGTTGTAACCAAGAAAGACGCAGGGTAAGGAGCGTGGTTGGAGTTTGTGTTTTACGGTTGGGCGAAGCCAGGGATAACATAGGCATCCGATAATGCGTAGGTGGTCAATCGTCGGCTGAGTGGAATATAGTTTTTCATATAGAGTGATATGGTCGAGGAGTGGTGTGGGTAGCCGGTTAATGATATATGTGGCAGAGTTGAATATGAGGGGCCAGTATTTGAGGGGAATGGTAGCTTGGTGCATGATAGCGAGGCTTGTCTCGACAATGTGTCGGTGGCGGCGTTCGGCACAGCCATTTTGTTCGGGTGTGTAGGGGCAGGAAACGCGGTGGGTGATTCCGTGTTGGGATAGGTATTTGTTCAAGGCTTGATACTCCCCACCCCAATCAGACTGAAAACATTTAATCAGTCTGCCAAATTTTTTTTCAACATTAGCACGAAACTTGGTAAAGACAGCAAGCAACTCAGACTTTTGACGAAGGAAATAGATCCAAAGAAATTTGCTATAATGATCAAAAAAGATGACATAGTACTTAAATCCATCAAAAGAACAAACAGGAGACGGGCCCCAGACATCGCTACAGATGAGATCAAGAGGACCCGTAGTTTGGACTGACAAAACAGGAAATGGCAACTTGTGAATCTTGTCGACACTGCAACCATGACAAAGACGTGTCAAGGGCTTATTGGAAAACTGAACAGACTGAGCACGAAGAGCATGCTTGACAGCGGACAACCCGGCATGGTCGAAACGCTGATGCCAGACATCCAAGGACGAGACAGAAGACGCAGCAAAATGGACTCGGGCTGGACTGGACTGAATGGAATAAAGGCCACCCTTACTCCGGCCTTGATGAAGAACCTTCTTCGTAACCTGATCCTTAATAAAGAAACAATCACCAACAAACTCAACAATGACAGGGTTATCGCGAGTTAAAGCACTGAGAGAAACAAGATTGTTATTAGCATGAGGAACATGAAGAACATGGGGTAACGAAAGACTCAAATGAGACAACGACAAAGAAGTATGACCAGTGGACGAGATGGGTAAGGATTGGCCATTACCAAAAGTGACTTTGTCAGGACTAGTGTATTCGGAATGGATGGCAAGGTTGCCAAGATCCAAGGTCAGATGGTGCGTTGTTCCAGAATCCAATACCCAAGGAGAACTCTGCGGAGAAGTAGTGTGATGGGTCTGAGGACGCGATCGAGCAGAGGAAGGGTGTCGAGCCGAAGAACAGTCACGAGCAAGATGACCAAAGCCTCAACAGTTATGGCATTGGATCTCTGAGGCAGTACGCTGGCCGTAGTCAACACGACCTGGCCCAGAACGATAAGAAGCCTCTCGGTTATGATAGCCTTGGGATGGCTGCCAAGAAGGCCAGGCCCACCGTGAGAAGGTGCTCCTCCGAAGGGGGATCCAGAGAAGGAACCCCTGCCACCACCAGGGCACCCACTACCGCGACCACCTCTACCCCCACGAGGTGCGGAGCGAGCCCCATAATTGGCCGAGGGAACAAGTTCAGAGACAGTAGCTGTAAAGCACTGAAGATTTAGCTCTTCACTGAGAAGCTGAGCATGAAGGTCCGTGAGAGCAACAGGGTCAATGCGCGCTTCAACATTCCGGATGAATGGACGATACTCCTCAGGCAACCCAGCAAGCACTTTGTCAACAAGATCATCTTCAGCGATGATGTGTCCTAAGGCAGCCAACTGGTCTTTGAGTGTTTTGACTTTCAGAAGATACTTGTCAATGGAGTCAGATCCCTTCTTGACATGATCCAAGGAGGTCTTGAGATATTTGATGTTCGCACGGGAGGTAGAGGCATAAACACGAGAAAGCTGCTGCCAAGCTTCTCGAGCCGTGCGATAGCCGACAATCTGGGGAAGAAGTTCGCTGGAAACAGGGAAGGTGATCAAAGTCAGAATAAGCTGATCTTGTTGATACCACAAATCATAATCTGGATTTGGAACAGCAACGGAGGAACCCGCATCAGCATCATCAACCGAGGAGACAGGGGTCTCAACAAGAGTTGGAGATGGTGGGAGAGTATTTCCTTCTACATGGTGAAACAGACCATGTCCTCGAAGCATCGGCTCTAACTGGAGCCACCAAAGGAGATAATTCGATGATGTGAGCTTCTGAGAGAATTGAGGGATTGAGGCCAGGGACTGAATTGGCCGGACAACAGGCGGATTGGAAGATGGAGCATCGGAGGAAGACATATTTACAGCAAGGGAACAAAGAGAGCAGCATGGATGGATTCAGATTTTTTAGCTCGACTAGGCAATGTAGGCTCTGATACCATATGAAAGTAATTCCTTTCTTGTATATTACGTGTAGTACAGAAATGCTATATAGGCATGTAGCATGTACAGATACATGATAAGATCAAATACAACAGAAATGTAACAAACTCTATCAGGTTGTTACAGGTTGTTACTAAGTTCAAATGAGTGTGTTATCCTTATCCTTATCACTAACCACCTTTATCACCACCCATCTCCATCTACCACCACCTCCAGATCCGGCCACCTACCACCTCCAGATCCGGTCGCCCACTTCCAGATCTGGTCGCCCACCTCGACGCGCCACCACCTCCAAATTCGGTCGCCCACCTCAGATCCGGTCACCCACCTTCAGATTCGGCCACCTACACACTAGATTTGATCACCTACCTCCGAATCTGACCGCCTACACGCCGATCCGGTCATCTTCACTTAGATCTGGCCACCTACCCGCCTACCAGCCACCACTCCTCAATCAGGGTCACAACCTCCGAGTCAGTCTAGCCTCGTCGGAGCCCCGTCGAAACCTCGCCAGAACCTAGCCGGAGCTCTACCACCTGTCGCCTCGACTAGGTCCTCTCAAGCCTAGGGTCAAGCTCCCTCAGCCTCCGTCTCGGCTCCCTTGTCGTCGGCTCCCTCGCTCCGCCTCTCGAGCCTAGGGTCGCGGCTACCCTTCCCCACAGGCTACCTCAGCCTCTCTTAGCAGCTAGCATTTGAAGAGGAGTCCCAGGGGAGCCCATTTATGGTGGCCGGAGGGGTTGGTCACTGTGGACCTCCCCTCCGGTCGTCTCTGCTTTCGGTATCTGCCTCGTGTTGTTTACTGCTGTGCCTTCTGTTGTTATTTATGTTTCCTGCTTTACGCATTATCCGGTTGCTTGCTTTTATGTTCTTCAGGCTTGTGGCTCGTCTGTTCTTGGTGACTGTCCTATACCACTTCTTCGGGTATACCTGGGGTATAACGAAGGCCTCTTCGGAGGCACCTATTCAAGCTGCCATTTAGGTCAGCTATTTCCTCGCTCCTGTGAACGCTTCCACGTTTACTTCCTCTTCCACGATGCCTCCGGAGTTACTTTGCACTGCTTCCTTTTGTCGTTGTATTTCCTTCTCTGTTTTTAATTTTCTTGTATTTGGTTGTTTTCTGCCCATTGTAATGGTTATCCTTAATTAATACAATGGCTTAAAGCCTCTTTTCCCTAAAAAAAATAGATTCACTTTTTTCGTAGTTCTGTTTATTTTGTCTTTGAAGCCTGCGCCGCGAGGAATTCGCACCCACGTTGCACTGACTCTGCGTCATGCTGGCCTCTGGGGCCGCACCACAACGGGCCATGCGCTGGGTAAAGCCAGCCAAACGACACAAACATGACGTTATGACGTAAACCAAGATATTAAACTTGTGCTGGGTCAGACGCAAACTTCCTTTGGGTCAACTAAATTTAACTCAGTCTATTCGCATCTGTATCTTTGGATCATCTCATTTTTGAAATAATTAATTAATTTCTTACACATCAACATCGGTCTAATCTATTTTACTCAATTTTTTACTCACACTTATATCTCTTTTCCAATTTATCTCCAACTAATAAACGATAATCTCATCCACATTATCTATACAATTTACTTTAATTTGTCTCCCAACCACATATTATATAATATTATTTTGTAAATTTATAATTTTTTATAAATATATTTATGTAAATTTCGTAGAAAAAAGATATAAATTTAAATTGTTTGTAAAAATATGTTAACATTTAAAGTCTATTTATAAAAAGTAAAAAATGATTATTTGCATATTATTTAATCTTTTTAAAGGTATTGATCATTCTAAAAAAATTAAACACATATTCTATCTTTAAAATTGTAATTTGGAAGAATAATATTGTTAAATGTACAAAGTAGAATAAAAAAAAGAAAAAAAAGTCACGTGGACAGAACGATCCGAGAAAGATGTCTGTCCTCATGCATCAATTCTCTACATTTCTTCTTTTTTTTCTTTACTTCTCACGCGCCCATCTCGAGAGTAAAACAGAAACGTCGTTGCGTATCGTACAAGAGTAACTCAGAATTACTTATGTTGTGGTAATTCCTTGTTGAATATGTGTTACTTTCAAATTCTCGTAGACACACGAATCCATCAGTCATATAAGAGCAGAAACTAGAGTGAATATTACAGCAGCTAAGTTTCACAAATTACAAGAAATATAATTAATTTTAGAGATTAATTTCTATATAGATAATGGAGCATAAGTTTGGTGACCAGATGCGATATTTACCAAGACAGGGTATCGTGTCGGGTTCTTTTTCTGACCACTTCATTTGTTCGTCAAACAGTTCCCCTCCACGGGAAAAAGAAAATAATAATTCAGAAATAAGCTCAAAACCCCCTATCTCCTTCTGGTCGGCATGGAAGGAGGAGAAGATGTCTATACCCAGTGGGGCTCAAAGAGGAGGATGAAGAAGAATAATAAGAGTAAACGGTTATTATCTCCATCCCCTCATAGTTCCTCCGGCCAAATTAACAACTTTGACGATGGTACCCTTATGCACATCTTCAGCTTCCTTTCCCCAATTCCAGGTAAATTCTCTTCTGGGTTCCCTCAAGATGGGAATTTTATGAACAAAGACTTCATTTTTATGATAAAAGACATCAGATTTTTGTGAATTCCAGCAATTGGGTTTGGTCAAGATTGGAACTTTATCTAAGGGTTCAAATGCTTGCTTGCCTTTGTTAAGGCGTGAGATTTTGTGAATTCTCCGAAACTTTGGAATTTTGAGTGGTGCTTTGCAGATCGGTATAACACCGCCCTGGTTTGCCACAGATGGCGTTACCTGGCGTGTCATCCGCGCCTCTGGCTTCGTGTGAACCGGGATGCCAAGGAAGACTCGGCTGAGGACGGGGTTTTCCTTAGTGTCGAGATGGCCGTCTCTGCGGCTAGGTGATGTCTGATTACACAATGTTTGTGCTTTTCTTTTACCTGGCTGGCGGAATAGGAACTGATTAAATGATTTTCGAAGTGCTTAACATAGACCTGGTGATACCATTCTTATCTCGGCTGGTGGGACTCATCTAGCCTCAAACATCCAAGTAGACAAGCCATTGTGCCTGGTGCGTTCCGTAGTTCTCAGCTGCTAGTTTCTGTTTTGTTTTCTCTGGCCAGTATTATATCAGGATAAGTATCTAAAAGCAGTTGTTTGTTTCAAAGGGTATAAAAATCCAATTGCCTCAGGAAATTAGCCCCACACACATTCCTTGGTTTATTTTGAAAGAATCTGATTGAGCACTACCTTTAGCTCCTCATCAAGTTACAGCATTGGAAGTTATTACATTAGTTTTGCCACCTGTGGACGGCTGGTTAAGGTCACTTTGGGAACTGTTTTCTACTCGCATACTGTTTTTATAATACACGAGTAACTTGATCCCATTAACGTTCCTAAAACATGATGATCCAAATTGTTCCATCGAGATTACTGGTGAAGGATGGATAGACATATGTTCCAAAAGTATACTATTCTATGTTAGGTCTACCTTTCATCCCAACCTACTTTCTTCAGATTGGAGGAGGTGAGCTTCCGGATGAAACAACCCTTCTGTGTTCTCGGGGCTCAGACAGGTATGTAAGGACTACAGTACGTAAGTATCTGATTCTGTGGATTTTATTTGTGTGGATGTGCGCTTATTGAACTATCTTTTTAAAATGACAAATGGAGTTCGATAAGTTAATGAAACTGGTCTATTTAAAGCATGAATCTGTCAAAATGTTCCGTTATGAGCTTCCATTTTCATGATCAACTGCTTGTTTGCTGGTGAATTTCTTGCCAATATATGGCACAATTGGCTATAAAACTCTGTACTCTATTATGTAAAAGGATAGGTCATCAATCACCATAAGGATCTTCCAATAGCTTTGTGTCATTGTGTTTCATTTAGAGCCAGTGTTCTGTATTTGCTGTTCTTTTCTTGGCAGTGCATTGGAGTTCCTTTCCACCTGCAAGTTGGCCAACCTAACTGTGAAAGCAGAACTTGGTTGCTGCTTGCTTCACAGAAGTGGAAGGCTCACCATAGATGGATGTATACTACAATGTGAGTCAAACCCTTTGGACTATCTTTCTTACCCATTGGTGAGTACTGCCGGTGAACATCGCATGCTGTCCTCCGTGGTCAAGACAAGTGGTGACGGAGTCTTTGTTTCTCAAACCCGAATCGAAGGTGGAGCGAAGGCCGTCTTGACTAATGGGGGCCTGGCGTTGCAGAGAGTCCGTGTCATATATGCTCGGACCTCGGTGTATTTCTGGTTCGATGTAGAGAGCCAATGATTGTAGCTGTTGCTCCTTGTCTGTACCATATGTACTTTTTACTTGTTTGTCTTTGTTGTTTCTAACAATAAGTTAGTTGAATTATCGAAACCTCTTGGTTAGCTTAGTGGAATTAAACCTCACCTCTCCAACAATTTTCCATTTAGAATAATTCGTTTTTTTTTTTTTTGAGAGGTAGAATAATTCGTTTTGGGTATTCTTTGAATAGAGTATTTAAACTATCTCTAAACTGACTAATCCATTTTCAAGGTCTCGTTTGCAACGGTAATGGTGTCTCATAAGTTGACTTACTCGTTTGACAAGGAAGTTGAATGGGCATTCTCCTGCATACTTGACATAAAAAAATCAAGAAGCTTTTAATATAGTTTAGGCACTTCTTGTACTACATAAAGGTCAAAAACTTGTGTATTATATAGAAATGCTATGAAAAAAATTTATTTTGGATCAACTCCGAAGATGTTGCCAACAGATCAAACGCATCAACTGAGCGGTTAAATTCGATAATATAAAAAATGGCAGAGTTTTAAAAGTTGACTTTGTGAGGGGATGAAGGCTGATTGACGCAATGGGAAATTCCCATCATTGATGTATAGTCATATTTGCACATTGAGTTATGAAAAAATTGGGCAACACTTAAATACGACAAATTATTAGAAATATTGACTTCAAATTTTGAGTTATGTAAATAACCATGGAAGACCTCAATTGTCTTCATTTAGCCTTGTAGAGAAATTTAAAATGCAGCTGGTCTATTTTGGTCAGCATTCAACCATTCAACACCAAACTATCAGCGTCTTTGTTATCCAGAACAATTGCTTCAAACCCTAAATGAACACTAGTATATATATTGAGATTCTTAACATTTCCACACACACTCGAGATGTCAAAACTTGACTCCTCCCTGATCTGTGGGAGGCCCCGGGACAAAATTTTCCGACCACACACGAAGCACAGCCGTAAATTGTCGACCGATTTGCAGCAGAATGCAATACAGCAAACGTAAAAATATCATTAGGTGCAGGCCACATCCTCTCACCGTTCAATCTTCGTACACACTAATTCCATCCGTCACTTGTACTGGCCTGCTCCATGATCAGATCTACGGTACTAGCTTGTGCATTGTCAAAGACACCAAGTAATATCCATAAGATGCTCTGAATGGTTGACACTGGTGCAAATATATACTACCCGAGTTACCTCTTCGTCCATGTGCTCGAATATTACCTGGAATCAAATGAAAAATAGAATAACAAAATCTCCAAAGGCATATCAACAATGAGCTCTGTAAATACAGGACCGAACAAGAGAGTATGACACACTTCCAAACACTTAACATATGAAACACCTATGCTGCACCCCTTAGCAAAATAAGCTTTATTCTGCCTTCTAAAATCCACATGCTGTAAAGAGGGTGGTGACTGTCGAGTTGAAGCAACTTGCTTCCACATGGAGTTTTAAAATTCAATATGTTAATACCTAGTCCTACCGACCAAATTCTGAGCCATCAAATAATTCAGAAACAGTCCCAACTTCAATTAGTTAAGTTTTCAAGAAACAGTGACCAATTTAAAAAAACATGCTTAAAATTCCCCATCTCTAGTCGGAGGCAGCTAATTTCTTCTGAAATTGTAGCCACGCCACTGGTAAACCATTTCATGAGAATAATAGGCATTGTCATCGACAGATGCCACCTTTGTTTTTGTCATATTGGAGTATAACAAGAGAGAGAGATCCACTTACATGATATATGCGAAAAACGGGCGCTGGATTCCTTAAGCAGATCTCCTCTGGACTACCAAATCATCAGCAGAGTAATAATCGGCTATGAGACGGTACATGTATGATGCATTATGCCCTCCACTGTAGACAATTACACGAACCAAATAAGTCTTGAAGCTGGGCAAACTTGATTCACACGTTGCATTTAACAGGAAAAGAGTTAGAAGCTTAGCTCAACCACATACACTAAACAGTCAAAAGAAGCATTTATTTACATGTAAAGTAATCACATCAACAAAAATTGGCAAAAGATATAGCAATAGCATCCGTGATAGACAACTGAAAAAAAAAACTATTTTAATCACAACAAATAGAACAATAATAATCATTAGAACTCTGGTGTCTTGCACTCCAGATATCTTGCTTTACTTACGTATCAGTTATAAACAGACTAACGAGCTTTGGTGGAACATAGTCAAAAGTGGGATTGACAACGTGAAGCAGAGGTGACCCAGTGGTACTCCTATAATCCAAGCAATCCGAGAATTCTCCAAAATCAAGCAGCTCAGATGGTGATCTCAGTTCATTCAATAAGACCTCCGGATTGTGGGGATACAGGGGACAAAGCTACAAAATAGGAAAAGAGTTGCGTCTTGAGGGGTCCAGCAAAACAACAAAAATAAACAAGAAGCAATATCTCACAAAAGAACATTAGGTTTAAAAAGTCCTTGTTGGTCCTAATGCTAGATCAGCGAGCAAGACGACCAGAGCTATCAGAACACTAAATTTCAGACAAAAAAATTTACAAATGGTGACATGCACATAATTGCAATGACATGCTATTCCTGGGTAACCAGACCAAGCAGTGACCCAAAGCAAAAGTTCGACTTTCTACCACACTTGCCTCTCCATTTCCATGCCAAAACTTATAAGATGTGATATCACGACTACAATAAAAATTCCAGAATATAGGTCCCAATAGAATTCTGTTCCCAACAAATTTCGCTCAGAGTTTGATCTGGGATTTACCTGGATTTACTTGTCTGACGCTTCCTACAGTGGAAGTAGCTCGAGCTATACAAATTTCATCATGCCAAGATATTTTAAGACAGGAGAGATATGTTACCAATTTCGTTCTGATTTCCTAACTGCTCCGCCAATAAAATCCCTAACTGATCAAGCCCATTCATGAGCTTAACTCTTGAGAGTTTCCTAGGTTTCACTGACAAGTCCTACTTAACTAGCAATTTCCACTTATAACTCCATGTCCATTCCACTCATGAGTATATTGCTTTTGGCATCATTACCTTGTGGCTTCCAGCAAGCACAACAAATGGGACAGCATGCTTTTGAGCTGCAAGCGCAACCATATTCAATCCAACAGGTGCTATAACACCGCCATTAGCCATTACTGCATGAGCTCCAACTATAACCTTCATTGTCAAAATTAACATATTCAGAAAAAATATTCCAAACATCACATGAGGTAGGAAGAGAGAACAAGGAAAACACAATAGACAAGCAGGAAAATCACTCACCATGTTGACTCGGGATATCATGGCAAAAACAGCAGAATCTGTAATCAAAGTTGTCTGTAAACCTCTTGCAATCAATTCTTTTGCAAGAAGGTGCCCTTGGTACCTGTTAAACTAAATGGTTATTATAAGAAGTGTGACGCTATTTTACAAAATCCCTTCGTCTAAACTTTGCTTGTGCATTAGGCCAAAACTTCCCCAAAAGTGAAAAAATAAAAAGGAGCTCTTCTCCTCCCCTCTCGAAGTGCTCTCGCCCTTTCAGCCATTTATGGGGACGGCAAGGCCAACACCCTCTTATTTGCAACTATCAACTATCAACCACTGAACCACAACCATTCTTTGTTCTTTTTTTTATTAGATCTGTTCGAAGCGGATCAAACGTGGTTAATAGGATTGGAAAGATCCAGCTATAGGAAAGATTGATCCACTTCAAAGAGGGAACAATGTATGTTTCAAAGGCCCAGTTTCTGAGCCACACAAGGTGTAACGAAAGGGCTAGGAGGATACACTTACCTCCATCAGTATAGACAAACATTAGTCTTTACATGAAAGTTTTACATACCTTGGAGCACCTTCTGCAACAAATACTCGGAATGATCTTTTTTTCTCCTTCGCAGCACATAGAAACTCCAACACCGTTCTCGAACTGCCTAAAGTTAATATTACTTCGCTGGAACAAACAAAAGAGAAATAATATGAGAACTGAAGAGATGCGTGCAACACCAGCACATTTAATGAAAAGAATTTCCATAATTATGCTAAATGGACAAAGTACTTGTGGTGAATGTGTTCCACAGCTTGCTCTGCAATCTGTTCATGACAAGTGTTTATGTCTTGAATAAGCTCATTTACAGCCTCAATTACATCATGCTTAAGCTTCCGAGTTCTTGAACTTTTATCAGCAGCTGTCACAGAGAAGACACCTTTAATTTATTAACAAAACAAAAAAAAAGTGTCATATAATGTGCCAGCCCAGATGATGATCATACCAACATACAAAAAATAACTTAACCAAATGACAAATAGAAAACCGACCAATCAGTATCAACATTTTCTTATGAAAATAATAAGTTGCGTCAGAGGGGTGCCCCTACAAATGAAACTAAACATTTACACGATTCAACAAAGTATAAGAATACATAAACAAGCCATCAACTATCGTGCTCACATTTGCTTTTCCCTTCAGAATCACCTCCCGACGAAGAGGGGGGATGAATAGCAGCTGAGTCAGGCATGTCCTCCAGCAGAGTCTGCAAGGAAGGTGGACGTAAAGTGCTTCTAGCTGCAGCCGCAACTGCAGCAGCTGACAGAACTTGGTGATCTTCCCTGTCACCATCATCATCGTCATCGTCACTGACAGCTGACAAGTTCAAGCCTCCAACAGCAGCAGTCGCGAGAGAAAGATCCTCCTCCCTTATAATGTGCAAAACACGCCTGACGATGTTACCAACAGCAAGCTCTGCAAACATATGCAAACAATAAACAGGTTTAACCACCAAGGAAGCTTCTTTTATATTTTAAATAACATTAGATAGCCACAAATCTTGGCCGTGTGTTTCAAGCACTAACTTCAACGACAGGTCCAGTGGTCTAAAAATTGATCGTGTGCAACTCCTTGAAACATATTACACTTTTCGTTATCTCCTCACAATCATCAACGAAAGAAAACCCTAACACTTCTTCTTCCCGTTCCTATATAATCTTAAGAAGCATCTGCCACCATACAAATATTTTTTGCTTAGTTTCCCCTGTCAGGAACCAACTCTATGCTTATTAGCTTGAAGTAGTTACCCAGAGGTTGGACTTCTGTCGATCACTTATGAACGGGCCCCCAGCTGCCAAAGGATTGCAGGAGAGGTTCTTACCAACAAATTCGAATGAAAATTATATGCAACTTTTGATTCATTCAATAATCAAGAAAACACGAGAAAAAAACAAAAAAAAACGTAGGCTATGGTACTTTATACTCCCACCAACCACTGGCACCCGTCCACTGAAGCCAAAATCCTAGACCAAATGTTCCTTTTTTCTGTGGAATCTAAAACAGAAGCGTTCAACAAGAGGTCACCCATCCTAACTTTGGAGTTCTGATCAAATTCTAGACCAACTGTTCCTTAAAAAATACGTCCAGCCATCGTACTGAAAACTGAATCAACGAGAACGCCACGATTCCCAAGAGAGGGGCAGACTCTTACCGACGGGATTAGCAGCAATAAGCTGCTCGCCGACGGCCCTCACAGCGCCAATCAGCGCGGCAGCCTGGTTCGTGTAAGGCACGCGCTGCTGCGATATAACCGACCTCAGAAGCTCTGCCGTCTGCCTCGCGGTAGACAGCGACCCCTCGATTTTGCTGCAATCCAATCACCAAACCCTAAGAAACCATAAACAAAAAGGAGAAAACTGGGAAGAAGAAAAAAAAACAAAGCGTCGAAACTTGTAAAAACGCACCGTTTCTTCAACTTGTTGAGGAAGTCGTTGACGAGAACCTGCACGTCCGGCATGGTGTTCGTCGAGCTTTGGCCCTTTCCCCTTCTTTGTGATTCTAAAACCCTAGAAGTGCGAGTTTGCTGTTTTTCAGAGAAGTGGGTGTAATTACGAAAAGTGCCCTCGGTCTGTCGGGTACGAGATGAGTGGGAATTGAGAGAGGAAAAAAAAATCGGAAAACGGAATAACCTAGCCTGGGTCGAAATCTATATTTTCTTTTGGGAAAAGTCATTTTTAGTACTCTGTAGTTTCTGCGAAAATCACTTTAGTACCCTGTGGTTTAAAACCCATCAATTGGGTCATACCTTACCAATTTTCCATCACTTTGGTCCTAAAATTACGATACTACCCCTCCCTCAATCAGAACCTAACCAAACCCAATTCAACCCGACCGAACCCACATCCAATTTAACCCAATGATGCGTAAAAAATAGGATATGACTCAGATTGAGCTAAAATTTTACAAGAAGCATCCTAAAAATACACATGATTTACAAAAAACATTTCAGGAATTTTAGAGGTCCGGAAGTATTTTTTTATTTTTTGATGCACTGAAACTTCGTAAACTTTTATAGAATAGAAAATGCGTCCAATTGAATTGAAACTTGTCCCAAGGATGAATTTTGGTTTCTAAATTTATTAGAGATTCTTAAGGTTTCCTGCGACAAGTTTCAACTCAGCTGGATATATTTTCTATTTTATACGATTTTACGAAGTTTCGCCGCTTTGAAAAATAAAAAAAATACTTCCGTACCTCTAAAATTCCTGAAATATTTTTTGTAAATCATGTGTATTTTTAGGATGCTTCTTGTAAAATTTTAGCTCAATCCGAGTCATATCCTATTTTTTACGCCCCATTGGGTTAAACTAGATGTGGGTTCGGTCGGGTTGAATTGTGTTTAGTTACGTTCTGATTGAGGGAGGGGTAGTATCGTAATTTTGGGACCAAAGTGATGGAAAATTGGTGAGTTATGACTCGATTGATGGGTTTTAAACCACAGGGTACTAAAGTGATTTTCGCAGAAACCACAGGGTACTAAAAGTTACTTTTCCCTTTTCTTTTTGGTATAATGTTATTTTTTGGGAAAAATTTAACCAGCCTAAACTCCCAGATTTTACATGACATGAAATATTTGTTTTATGTTTAGGGTCTGAATAGATTCACCAACTCCAACAAAATGTTGGAAAATTTGGTGGAATAAGAACAAAAATTTGATCTGAGTCACATAATGAACGCTAATCTTAAAAATTATTTTATCGATTAATGTAGTTTTCTAAAATTAGACAGATCTTTTCCTGGTTCAAATAAATGCAGATAATCAAATAATTAGCAAGAACAAGATATAGTTACTCGAAATCAAAAAATGGAATAATAGATTTTACCAAAATGGTTCTCCATGTGATTGTATGATGAATGAAAAATAAATTTCCTATATAGAAAATATTCAAAGGTAAAAAAATATGAACATTTACACAATTTAATTGAGTAACATATGATTGATTTTATGCAATAAATTTGGAAATAAATAATTAAGGTTACTAAATTTTAAAATAAATAAATAATTTTTCTCGAACAAATGTTCATTTTTAATTTGAAATTTTAATATGGATTGTTATAATTTTGTAATATCTCATATTAATCTCACAAATTATTTATGCTCATTAAAATACTCTTAGAATTATCATTTTACTCACACAATTGTTCCATTTTTTCAACAATTTTCTATTATATAAAAAAATGAGGGTTGAAGTCAACTAGGGACCTGAGACCAATATTTTTTCGAGATACAGAGACGGTTAAATCATTTATAAAAAAGGAAAGAATCGATAGGAGAATTCGATTAAGACCAGAGATTAAGGAATAATTTGCCCAAATCAAATCACAATGTAATAAATTGAACTTCTCTTTAATTTGTTTAATAAGAAACTGATCATGCCGAAAACAATTGTCATACCAAACATTAACGTATACTTTAAAAAGATAATTGCATAAAAAACCAAAATAAAAAGAGCCTAGTCTACGATTACTACTAAACAACTCAACATAAATTAACACTTGTCTTGCTCTTCATTGCTCGTTTAACTAATAGGAAATGATTGATTATCAAAATATTCCGTAAATACGATTACTATACACCGTATTTCACATTAATAAAATTATGCTTCACTTATTATCTGAATATTCAAACTTTGTTATTGGTATGCAAAAAATAGTGACTTCGTTAACAATTTACATAAGACAAAATGAAAAAATAAGGCAAATTACTCGGTCTTAATCAAATTCTCCTATCGGGTCTCTATTTTTTAAAAAATATTTAATGTTTTGAAAAGATATTGATCTCGGGTCCCATTTGATTTCAGAACTCAATTTTTCATTTTATTATCATGTGAAATGACTCTTTTACCCTTTCACAAAAGAAAAAAAATATCATCGTCAACCTCTAAACAACTTTCAATCGGAACCCCTCTCTTTATCGGCACGGTATTATAGCAATGACATGGTAGTGGGCTAAAAACTAAGAAGAGGGACAAATTTGACGTGAAATAGTGACACGACACTGTAGCAATGACACGATAATGAATGGTGTTATGTCTTTCCAATTTATGGTCATTCCGATGAGAATTAATAGGCTGATGTTTAATTGGCATGTTCTTTGGTGGTGATCGTCTTTCTTGACCGTCTAACTTGTGTTTGGGTAGCTTTAGTTACTCTGAATCTGCTGTATGGGCTGGTATGACTTCAGTTGCAGCATCATTTGTAGATGGGCTGAAGTTCGCTATTGGAGATGGAAGGAGAATTCTATTTTGGATGGACGAATGGATCCCTGGAGAAGAAGCGTTAGTGAGACATATCCCAAATATTCCACATAACCACCTTCAGCGAGAAGTGAGGGAGTATTGGGATGAATTGGTGGGCTGGAGATGGGATATATTGGCTGGAATTCTTCCTGTTGAGTGGAATAACAAGATCCAAGCCATTATAATTGACTCATCAGGTTGCACTACAGATTCATTTGCATGGAGATACTCCCAAAATGGAGAGTTCACCACAAAATCCGCATATATGCACCTGATTGGAGAAGATACCCAGTATAATGGGGAAAGTAGAAAGTGGGAAGCAATATGGAAACTCAAGGTTCCGGAACGGCTGCGACTCTTTCTATGGACATGTGCTAAAGGCAGAATTATGACGAACAGGGAGAGATTCCGCAGACACCTCAGCCCTACCCCTTATTGCCCCACTTGCCGTCAAGTTCCTGAATCAATTCTACATCTCTTGAGGGATTGTCCGAAGAGCAAAGCTATTTGGATAGCATGCGTCCCAGCAGAGGCAATACGAACCTTCTTCCAGTTAGATCTCCATCAGTGGATATACCAGAACTCAGCGTGCCGTACCCGACTCGGTGGTAAACCAATGTGGAACATACTCTACTCTACAGCATGTTGGTGGATTTGGAGATGGAGGAACAGTGATGTTTTTCAAGGAGTTAAACCACCGGAAGATAAAATGCAGTTCATTTTCACACAAGCGCAAGACTTTGAGAAGAGTTGGACAGCCAAAACAATCAACATGGAATTATTAAAGTTCCAGGAGCAGCCAAGATCCCGGTGGCAACCACCAAGTGATGGTTACTACAAACTAAACACAGATGGCTGCTCCAAAGGGAATCCCGGAAATGCAGGGGTAGGAGGTACCTTCCGGGATGCGCAGGGTAGATGGCAACTGGGGTTTGCACAACATATCGGCAAATGTAATGCACTCCGGGCAGAGATATGGGCAGTGTGGAAAGGTCTCCAATTGGCGATACAAAGAAATCTTAGACCGCTGGAGATTGAACTAGACTCGACAATGGCCATCAAGTGCCTAGCCGAGGGTGTGGAACAGGGAAACTTGCTCGCACCTCTCGTGAATGATTGTCAAAACCTCATCCGTCGTCATGGACAAGTGGAGGTTACATGGTGTAGTAGAGTTTGTAATAAGCTAGCGGACTGGTTAGCTCAGTTTGCGATTGATTTAGCAGGGGAGATGGTCATCTTTGAACAACCCCCGACAGATTGTGTTTTGTTGCTTGAAGCTGATGTACCTTTTAATCTATGTATGTAATCTGATTAATGCAGGGGTGCTTGACACCCACCACTTTTACCAAAAAAAAAGTTACTCTGAATATGTACTATAAAATATTTCGTTGCTTATTAGTCGGTGGAAGATCATCTTGACTATGCGGGATGTGGGTGGCTAGAGGTTATTTTTTTGTTTGATTTTTGAGAAATCTCCGGTATTTTTTTTTAATTGATAGATTCTATCAAATTCTATACATACTTTAGTGTATACTTTTCTCTTCCGTAATTGCGGTCACAATTTTTGTTAAAATCCTACAAACATCAAAAGATCATTTTTAAGAGAGTCACTCTAATATGTAATATGCTATGAACGAAATCACTTACTCAAAATTTATAAATTTGAAAACAAGCAAAGACGTGATTCATCAAATTGGTGGTCTCATCAACAAGTTGATTATTGGTGGTAGTTGACGTAAGGAGGTGGGAGAAACCTGAAAGCGAATTGACACTATCCGTTGCATCCTTTTCCGTTTTTTGATTTTTGGGCAAAAAACACCAAAGCAGCAGATCTAAAAAGTGAAAGACAAAAACAAAACATAACAAACAAACAAACAAACGACCAGCAAAACAAAAACCAAACCAGAAAAAAAAAAACACAAAAACAAAGCAACAGGAGGAGGAAGAAGAAGAAGAAGAAAGACTATTGATTGAAGTTGGGAAAAGGGAAGGCCCACACGCTACTCCTTTTTTTTTTAACCCTTCCCGCTCCTTCCCCCTTCTCTCTTTTTTTATTTTTGTATATTCTCGAGAATTCCCAAAATCAGCTTTAATTTGAAATTTCTCTCTCTCCTCCCAAAACGTGTCCTTTTGGGTATATTTTATATATTATATATTTTTTACAATAAGCCCATCATCATCATCCATCTCATTAGACACACGCTCCTCCTCTCCAGGCCTTTTATTAGGGTTTGGCTTGGATTTCTATCCGTTTACCCATTGTGTTTCGAGGTAAAAATTCTTCCTTTCCGTCGAATATTGTTAATTTGCGGGGAATTCTTTTCTGGGTTTTCGTTGTTTTCGTTCGTTGACTTTGGTTTTCCGACAAATTTCGAACCTTTGTTTGTTGTCATAGATCCAATTTTTGTTCTGCCCAAATGCTATCTGGTTTGTAATAATTAAGGGTCGTTGTGGTTTTTCTCTGAGATTGACTTTTTCGTTTTCGGTATTTAAAACTGTTGCATTGGAAGAACGTAAATTCCATTTGGGAAATGTTTTCCTTCTAATGTTCTTGATGGTTAGTGTTGGTTTGAGACACGAGTACTTGTGGATTTTTGCCCTTTAGATGTTTAATTCTTCATGTTTAACTGGAGGAGGTACCGTTTTTAGAAGGGGCATCGATATGGAGATTCGTCCCCGCGAAGCAATCTTCCTTTCTAGGATTAAACCCTTTTGCTTTTGTTTGGTATACACTGCAATTCATATAATGTATCCTTCAATCCATTGTTTTTTTTATGTTGAGGTCTATTATGTTTCGCCCTTTTGAAATGCCAAGGGAGGTTATTTGATTTTCGGGTGATGCTGTTCTTTGATAGTCTGAGGAGCGGTTAGTTCTTGAAACCCGTAGAAAGCCTAGTCTGAAAGATTGGTCAGAGGGGGTCTGTTAATTCTTTAAACCCTGTTGCTTATTGTGTTTTCTTTGGTAAATGCTTCAATTCATGGAATATATCCTTGAATCCATTGTTTTTTTTATGTTGAGGACTGTGTTGTCTTTTGCCTTTTTGAAATTGGCACTCGAGGTTATTTGATTTTCGGGTTATGTTGTTCATTGATGGGTTGAGGGGCTGTTAGTTCTTGAAACCATAGAAACCCGAGTCTGAAAGATTGCTCAGACGTCGGGATCTGGTGATAAGGTGTCTTTTCGTTGTGGATTTATTAGCTCTTTTGTGTACAGAGTTAGTTGTATTCGCATTTTTCCTGCACGGTAGATGACTTTGCTTTTCATATAAAGGCAGAGATTAGGCAATGGCTTCTGGGAACCATTATTTTGATGACATCCGAAATAAGGCCGAGCTTATTGATCCTCCTCAAGCTGACGACACGGTGGATGTTGGCGAAAGTGTGAACGACCCTGTTCAGCCAGCTCCGAAGCCGAATTTGGCTGTGTCCAGCAGTGTTCGTGAGCTGTTGGAATGTCCCGTGTGCCTAAATGCAATGTATCCTCCTATTCATCAGGTTTGTAGCATGATGTTGTGTCTAACTTCTTACCTGTCTAAATAATAATTGGCATTAGTGAGTAGTTTCGGTATTGTGATGATTTTTCCTCGGCTTTTTTTGGTGCTGGCTTTTAATTTAAGATCAACTTCTCCTACAGTGCTCAAATGGTCATACACTGTGCTCAGGATGCAAGCCGAGGGTGCACAACCGGTGCCCCACTTGCCGGCACGAACTTGGCAACATCAGATGCCTTGCATTAGAGAAAGTTGCTGCATCTCTTGAGCTTCCTTGTAAATATCAGAGTTTCGGGTGCATGGGTATCTATCCTTACTACAGCAAGCTAAAACATGAATCTCAATGCCTCTTTAGACCGTACAGTTGTCCATATGCTGGATCCGAATGTACAGTCATTGGTGATATTCCCACTCTGGTTGCCCATCTAAAGGATGACCACAAAGTAGATATGCATAATGGAAGCACTTTTAACCATCGTTATGTTAAATCAAATCCTCATGAAGTCGAGAATGCAACTTGGATGTTGACGGTTAGAACTTCTGTTTTGATTTCCCTCTCTGCTTACCTTTGCTCATAAAGTTAAGGAAATACTAGTGTTCTAATTCGCTGCTGGTTGGTGTCTTTGCAATTCTCAGGTCTTTAGCTGCTTTGGTCAGTATTTCTGCCTACATTTCGAGGCATTCCAACTGGGTATGGCCCCGGTTTACATAGCTTTCCTACGGTTCATGGGTGATGATAATGAAGCAAAAAACTATAGTTATAGTCTAGAGGTGGGTGGGAACGGGAGAAAGATGACATGGCAAGGTGTTCCCAGGAGCATCAGGGACAGCCACAGGAAGGTTCGTGACAGTTTCGATGGTCTGATCATCCAACGAAGCATGGCACTGTTCTTCTCCGGTGGAGACCGGAAAGAACTTAAGCTTCGGGTGACTGGTCGGATTTGGAAAGAACAGTGATTGGATCTTCCCGTCTGCTGCTCTCCGATTGTTAACTAGTTCTGCAGCTCGTAGATTGGTTTTCTCATTGTAGTAGTCCAGCGAGTCTTCTGGTCATGTATTTTTTTGTTTTTTACTTCTTGGAGGCAAACTCTGTTTACTTGTCTGTCCATGGAATACATGAGCAGGAGACCTGAGTCCTGACTAGCTATCATGTTATTTATCTATATATTATAAATAGATTCCTACGTTGGAGGCTTTTAGTCTAATGTTGGAGGCATAGGTTTAGACTGGGACCAACTATTTTAATACGCCAATTCCAAGCTTATGATCGTCCTCAGGTAAAATTTGACTGAATTAGTCAATATGAATTAGTTTATTGAAATGTAATTAGTCGGTTAATATGCTTATGATTATATTTTAATTATTAAATTCTCTTATAGAGCGATAACAAGGATGGCGTCGTGCATCCTAGGCATGGAATACATTATGGTATCGTGCTAACCTAGAACTGATTTCGGATTATTTTTTTTATTAAAAATTGGATTACATGGTTTGACCAATTAAAATTAGGTTGTATTATTTGGTCAAATACGTCCAGATAATCTTGTTTGTCGGGATTTGAAAAAATTAACGGTTTTTTTTCTCATTAATTTAGACATTTCCATTTTCCATTAATTTTTATACTTTTGACAATGTTTCACTCGGATCCGAATTCACCATTTTATGTAAAATTCTACAAGGGAAAAAATTCATATCAATACATTAACTTATATGTGGAAGTCATAAAAAAAGAGCTCTCTAAACTTGAGAGGAGGATTTCTAACTATATCCTTTACATTTAGACAGCCTTGGTAACAAACCCACCACTAGAATAGCTTTTCGAGGCTCGAATATAGACTAGTTAAGTAGTATTTTCTTGACCTCAATTTAACGAAGAAAGAAAAAAAATTAGATTCGTGAAAAATTCATGTTTTGAAATGGATATAGAAAATATTGTTGACATTCTAGAAAAAAAAGTAGTATTTAAGCGCTATGAATGAATGTTGACCATATTTTTTCGATTAGATTGTTGGCAAGTACATTTTCTAATTTTCTTTCCGCGGCTCATCTTTAAATATGTAATTCAGACATTATTTAGGAAATTTTTTTGACAGCAACACTTACCGTCTTAAAAATTTAACAAACTCCGTCAAAAACCTATTGCATAAGTTTTTCTTCTAACCTTCAACCATAGTAGGGGGGTTGCCCTCTGAACCATGAAACAAAATTTGTCGCAAAAACCACATCCGAAATTACTGAAGCACTAGAGGGTGGATCAATCCACACAGTTTCATGCACATTTAGCCAAGTAAGCATCCCATCCTTGAAGACGATACTCTCGAGCCGCCTCGGCCGGGTTAGCTGCCTTGATGATTCCGCGACCAACGATAATTATGTCGCTGCCTCTATCATATATCACCTGCATATTCAGATACAACAGCTCGTGGTCACTGAAGTTGCATCGTCTTGACAATTTCATAGCGCATGATAGAAGCGAAGTTCAGATTTTAAAAGGAACGATGGAACTTACAGAATACGGAGTATTGTATTGTTGGCCAAGGTCATCGCCACCCTTGACCATTTGAACTCCGGGAGTTGCTTGAATAAATGCCGGATTGATTGGTGCTCCTGGCCAGGATGCAGGATTAACAGAGATGAAACCGATGACAAAGTCCGAATGCTCTTCAGCAATCTTTACAGCTGCAGCAGTGTAATCTCCAGTGGCAAAATTACCAGCAGAGCTCATTTCCGCAAGCAGCAAAAGGCCCCTGCCGCGTGGCAGACCCTGGACATACACAGAAATTATTGCAAGATCAGCCTAGATAATCTCACCATTTCCAGATATCCATAGACTTAGAAGAGAAATAGACCTTTAATTTCAGTCCATCAACAATTCCAGGACCAGAGATAATGTGGGCATTAGTTATGTCAGCCCAGTCCAGTATCCGGTAGATACCTCTGCAGAAAAACAGAACCAGATAGTCTAGTGTGAGAAAGCATGCCGAAATTAAGATAGGTAGAAACTGGTTGGATGGTCTCCTGGAGCTCACCCTTCATATTGCATAGTCACGGTGTTACCGATGTCTGCAAACTTGCGATCTTCAAAGATCAAGAAATTATGCTTATCTGCAATCTTCATTTTCAGACGTACAACAGTACATGTAAGAAACTTGCACAAATGGTCATGTCACAAAGCACTAAGAGCTTCTACCCTAACATAAGTAACTACTGGAGCACCATAACCAGAATACAAGAAGAGACACACTGACACCATTTGTTAGAGGAACATCAGCACCATCACACTTTTCATCCATCCACCAAACAAGGCATGCAACATACAAATTTTTGTGCATCCCTCGAGAATGAAAAACAAACAGGCAGATTACATCCTATGTGCAAGAATTTCTTATTTCCTTCTAAAATTTGACAAGATTAAGTTCTTGGATATGTATTGCTACTGAGCAAGACTTCCAAGCCAAAATCTCATGTAGCTAGCGAACGACAGAACGAGCAATAGCCTAATGAATGGAAGCCACTTCATTCCCATTTGGATAGACAACCAAAAACTATTTCCACCTTTTTGCATTCAGTTAAAAGGTCCGGTCCAAATTACTAATCTAGGTTGTCCAAATTAAATCTCCCATTTCGACCTCGTACCTATATCTACACCACAGAAATAGTTATGGATGTCAAATTACCAGTCCCAAATGACACAGCTAAGGAAATATTGACCACAACCGGCAATCAAATGTGCTTAAAAGTGGCATTTATTAGGACTGAAAGGGATGTACACGTCGTAGACAAAATGTAACTGGTTGAATTGATTGTCTTCTGAAAAATACAGGAAGGAGAACTGCTAGTATGAAGCTACAGCTTACCGCGCGTAGCTTTGCACCGAACTCAGGGGTGAAATCAGGCAATATGTCTACGTGGGTTTTCAATAAGCATATCTCTCGTCCAACCTGCAGCATCAAAGCCATCTTATTAAAAAAAAAGGCAACTATTTACCCTCAACCAAATCACTTGCAAGCAAATCCGATATTGGAATAAATGAGAGATATAACAGCTCACATGTACGACAGAAGATTGCTCACAGCACTTTTTGTGCTACGACTAATGCATTAGTCATATACTCAAAAAAAATTCAGCACCTTACCCAGATAATCAAAATTACATATCAACTAAAAATTAAAATATCAAATTTGCAAACAAGCAAAATTTTCTATAACCAAATAAGTCCAGGATAACCCCATATCTACCATTTAAAATGCCAGCTTCACAGTATCATTTCCCACAATCAAGCACACATTTTCACATAATGCACACACAAAGGACCAATCAAACCGGTGACACATCCATTCAAAGCAACAAAGCTCGAATCTTTCTAATGAACCCAAGAAATGCTCAAAAAAAACAGCCTCAAATCCAACCTTATTAGCAAGCTCGAGCAACTCAGCAGCAGTGCCAACATCAGCAGCCAAACAAAGATTGCTCTCCTTACTAGCCATAACCTCAAACAGCCTCCTCCCTGCGGGGTTCTTTGTAAGCCCAGCCCGCTCCCCGAACCCCATCCCCTTCCTCGGGACATCCACCACCTTCCCGCCCCCACCAACTGGCACCTTCGCATCCACCCGCTTGTTCTCCTCCAGAAACCTCAACACAACCCGCTCCATCTCCTCATCAACCCTCCCCTTCTCCTTCAAAACCCTAACCATCTCCCTCAGCTTAATAATCGCATGGAGCCGAATCCCATTCGCGAGCAGATTCTCCCGCCCGCCCTGCTCCCTATCAATCAGCACGACCGCGTCCGTAACAGCGAGCCCCGCGGCCCGCAGAGGTGCGGCGGTCTCCAACACGGAGGCCCCGCTCGTGACGAGGTCCTCGACGACGAGAACCGCCTGGCCGGGTCGAAACTCGCCCTCGATGGCGCGAGCAGTGCCGTAGTCCTTGACCTCCTTGCGGCGGAAGAGCATGGGGATGTTGTTGGAGACGGAGACGCAGGTGGCGATGGGGAGGGCGGTGTAGGGGACGCCACAGACGAAGTCGAAGCGGGGCGGGGCGGGGTTGGAGGAGAGGGAGGTGATTAGGGTTTGGGAGATGGAGGTGAGGAGGGAAGGGTAGGAGATTATGAGGCGGAGGTCGATGTAGATTGGGGAGGTTATTCCTGACTTGAGCTTGAAGTTTCCGAACTTGACCGCCGATATCTCGTGGAGTTTCAGGATTAGGGTTTCCATTGATGACATCACCAAACTACTCTTCTTCCCCCTTTTTTCTTTCTTTCTGGGAAAAAAAAACGAGCGCTTTCTGTGGAGGAGGTGAGGTGGAGAGGTGAAGGGGACAGTGGAACTTGGGGAGTGAGTGGTCTTATTAATTAGGGAAAAGTCCTCATAGGGCCCTTGTGGTTTGACCCGTTCTCAGATAGGTCCCTGAGGTTTAAAAAGGCGATAACCGGTCCCCGTGCTTCTAATTTTCACATCTGAGTCCCTCTGATCTGGTTCGATTCGAAAATTCAAAATTCAATCTCGCAATTCAGGTGACAAAAACATGTGAAATTGGTATCTACATGTCAGAGATACTTTGGTGAGTCACCTGGAGTCGATAATCGGCGTTTTTGTCATCGAAATTGCAAGATTGAACTTTGAATTTTCGAATCGAACCGGATCGGGAGGACTCAGATGTGAAAATTGGAAGCACGGGGACCAGTTATCGCCGTTTTAAACCTCAAGGACCTATCTGAGAATGGGTCAAACCACAAGGGCCGTAGGAGGACTTTTCCCTATTAATTATTATTTATATAGTGGGGCGGCGGTTTGTGTTTTATGATTTATTATTGTCTGTACCTTTATTTTTTGAGCAAATTGTTCTCAGGTATCTGATCTTTGATAAAATTGTTATTTTTTTCTTTTTTGTTTTGAAAAAGAGATTTTCGTCCTCCTACTTTGCTTAAATGTTATTCTAAGGTTATTGGTACTACAATGGAGAAATTTCTCCGATAACAAGAGACCTGAAATGTCTTTTTTGCTCTTTAGTTAAAAATAAAAATAAAAGATAAAAAGTACTGGGCAAAATGGCAAAAGAATCATTTCAACAAAAGAGTCTTCCATCTCTTCGACCTGATTCAAACAGGAATAAACAATTTTTTTATCTTTTTTTTTAATTTTTAACTAAAAGACAAAAAGTCATTTCAGGTTCTTTATTACCGGAGAAATTTCTATATTCCGGTACCAGGAACCTTAGAATAACATTTAAGCAAAGTAGAGGAACTAAAATTTATTTTTTTAAACAAGAGAGACAAAAATAGAAATTTTAGAAAACACTGGAGACTTGAAGGCAATTTGCTCTTATTTTTATTAAAGGTTATCTCGTTCAATGCTTCAGAGTTAAGAAGACTATTGGTTTCAACAAATATAAAAGAAAACGGCATACTTATATATCAACCATCATAACATTTTGGACACGAAAAATATGTTGGATTAATATCTATATCAAATTGTTTTGTCTAAATTTCACCTTACCTTAACTTTAGTCTCATTACAATCGGTGTAAGACCCTTAATCATTCACAACTATGCACTTTTCGAGACCACAACGTTTAGCAACTAGCAAGTACAAGTTTTTAAAATTTTGGACAATTTGAATCCTACTTTTACCTTGCAGGTTTAATATTTTATTTTGTGTCTATTATTGTTGGGTTTAGAGTATGGTATGAATATTAATTTATACCATACTTTTAACCATGATCTACCTTTTAATTCATTAGATATATATAATTTGACTCCACATTTGATGTGCTTATTTTTTGTATCTTTAAAATTATTTTTGCATTTTTGTTGAATAATAATGTGTATTGTATGTTTTATCTTTTTTATACGCAACATTAAAATTTTACATGAGAAATTATCAACCGTAAACTATTCAAGGGTCGGTCCATATAGACCATACATATTTTGAGGTAGTACGGTTTCGGTAGTAAAAAATTGTTAAGGTCAATAATTTTCGAAAAGATATGAGAAAGATCATTATAAATCTTATTCATATCTTATCCACTGTAATACTTATCAGATGAAGTAGGCGATAGTAAGACATAGACAAACTAGATGATTGTAAGGTTAAAATTTATCACCTATGAGTCGCCAAGTCTCTACTATCATTTACATTAAAATAATATTCGATTAGACAGTCGGATCATATTACGTTTATTTGAAAGTATTGTGTGTTCGAGTGATGAACTTGTTAAGTCATGGTTGTGTCTTTATAAATAAATGAGATTTTCGTGGTGACCAAATGCAGGTGTGTGAGTGCCAAACTCATGGTTTGTAGACGTGTGTTTATTTTGGTCATCCTTGACCTTCTGTGTGTTGAGTCGTTTGTTATAACGTTTAAGTTTTGTTTGAAGACGAGTAAAGATTCGAGTGTCAGATGTGTGAAAATACCCATAACTTTGCATATTTTAATGTTTGTGTGTTTTTTGGTATTAGTATTGTTTTGTGCTCTAGAGCGAACCTTTATTGCTCGTCATTTGATTTTGTAGGAAGAGTAGTAGTCTCATATCATTCATAGCAAACATAGGAGATCGAGCAAAGAAGAAGATAAGCGAGGACGAGGAGTTATCATACAAGCGCGGTGCGCTAGCCCAGGATTTCACGTGAGAAGCATGTCACATAGTTTTGTCGTGAGCATGAAAAGGTAATGTCGGCCGCCTGACTTTACCACCGACCGACAAAAGTGTTGGCGAGCGCTAAGTTTCTCGGCGGGCAATCGGGATTGGACCAAGTATTAATACTTTGGCTATTTGGTCTTGTCCTTAGCTTACCTAATTTTTTATGGGTGGACCATATTATTAAAGCCGGAAATAAAAATACCCTTTCGAGGGTTAAAACGGATATTTGCCCTTCCAAGAGTGACTTGTCCGGTAAAGTTTACTCTCCTTGAATTGACCCCTGCGGATATTTGCCCTTCCAAGAGTGGCTTGTCCGATAAAGTTTACCCTCTTTGGAGTGACCCCCACGGATATTTACCCTTCCAAGAGTGGCTTGTCCCTCCTTGGAGTGACCCTCGTGGATATTTGCCCTTCCAAGAGTGACTTGTCCTATAAAGTTTACCCTCCTTGGAGTGACTCCCGCGGATATTTGCCCATCCAAGAGTGACTTGGTTGATGATACTTACTCTTGAAGGAGCTCGACACTTCGTCCTCTACGAAGAGGATTAGCAATGCGCGGCCACCCGCTCCAAGGAGGTAGTCGGCCAATTTTTCCCTTACGGAAAGAGGACTCATTTTCCTTTCGGAAGGAGAGGTGTGAGGAGTCACTTTCCTTTGCGAAAGGAGGGTTGTAAGAACCCTTTTCCCCTTTCGGAAGAAGGGGTGTGAGAACCCTTTTCTCTCTCGGAAGAAGGGGTGTGAGGACCCCTTTTCCTTTTCGGAAGGAGGGGGGTATGAAGACCCATTTTTTCTTTCGGAAGGAGGGGTGTGATGCGTCACTTTCCTTTTCGGAAAGAGGGTGTGAAGACCCATTTTCCCTTTCAGAAGGAGGGGTATGAAGAGTCACTTTCTTTTTCGGAGGAAGGAGTGTGAAGACCCTCTTTCCTTTTCGAAAAGAGGGGTGTGAAGACCTTCTTTCCTTTTCGGAAAGAGGGGTGTTAGGACTTTTTTCCCCTTTCGGAAGGAGGAGTGTAAAGACCTTCTTTCTTTTTGAGATAGAGGGGCATGAGGACCCTCTTTCCTTTGCGGAAGGAGGGGTGTGAAGACTCCTCTCCTTTTTCGGAGGAAGATGTGTTAAGACCTTTTCCCTTTCGGAAGAGATATGAAGAGTCGCGATCTCTAAGAAGGGATTGGAGCTCTTGGCATGCAGAAGTTAGAAGGCCAATTTTGATCTCTTAACGGTTAAAATGTCTTTGGCCTCTCGACAGATAAAGGAATATTCTGCTATTTTCGAGCTTTAGGTGAGCAAGGCGTATTCGGCCTATCGGCAAAGCAAGGAATGAAGCTTTCGAAAAGCAAAGAGTATCGACACCATGCCTAAAGACACTTAAAGCTTTCGAAAGGCAAGGGGTGTTGACACTTTGCCTAGCAATACTTAGAGGTTCCGAAGGGCGAAGAGTATCAACACCCTGACTAGTGATACTTAGAGCTTCCAAAAGGTAAAGTGTCATGACTCTTGCCTGGTGAGTGGTGACACCCATTGGACATCGACGAATCGTATTAAGAGACCGTATGTGGTCAGTCTTCTGAGAGAGAAAGAGATAAACGTAGACTCTGGGTTAATCGGAGAAGATAATTCCTAGTGAATTGAAGATAACTACTCCACGTAGATATGCATCTACGAAGATAAGCATTAGAAGAGTTCAATTGCGAGGAGGAGACTAAGTCCTAGTGCGAGGAGGAAACGAAGTCCCTCGCCTATATAAAGGGTGCTTGGGGAACGCAGCGGAGGACATCCAACAATCAACCACACAAATCATATATCAAGCTCAAAGCTTCCTTTTTGTATCTCAGTTCTTAAGCCGGGTATTAGCACTTGGTTGGCTGGGCATTAGAGCCTGGTTAGAGAAGTTTAGCTTCGGTTAGATAGTGGTGGTCATTTGATCACGTTTATTTTCATTGGGCGCCGACCTTGAGATGAGCCTTCAAGCTGTCAAGAGATCGTCTTTGACACCCTATTACATTTTCCCCATAACAGTTTTTTGGCACACTCGGTGGGACTAGGAGGATGTCTAGAGAAGGAGGCAAACTTGTTCTAAAAGATGACCAAGAACAACATACCACCCTCTTCTCAACACCTTATTGAGAAGAATATGACTAAGGCAGGTCTTCCCAAAGAGCCGAGGAATTCAACCAATACGGCACCCTTATGGGAGTCGGTTATATCTTCTAGTGCTTAAATGGGTATAGGAAGAAACATTACTTTTAATACAGCCCTTTTCAAGATGCCAGACCATACGGCTCCCTCAAAAGAGCTGGACAATGCAATCCCTCCTTGGGAGTTGTCTAATATCCCTCCTTGGGAGCTGCCTAATTTTACCTCAGAAAGACTAGATGCTCTAGCCCACATAAGGCAAATAATAGAACAACGGGAACAAATATATAAGACAATGTGTGCCCAGATGAAGAAAATAATGACTATAGCTATCCAAGAAATTCAAAAAGAAGTACCGCAGATAGCCTCGTATGTAGCTCCAATCATAATGGTGAGTCTAAGAAGGATAAAGAAGATGATAATCAAGACAAGAGTAGACCACCCTTGGAAGACCTACGAGACTCACTTCAGGAAAAGAGGGTTAGAGGCACTAGAGATGCCATCAGGAAAGAACCACCCAAGAATTTAAGGGAGGTGTTTGAAGAGAGGAGTGCTTCCAGAAGCTCAAAGGGGTTGCAAGAGGCTCCTAAAGGCTTAATGGAGACACCCAGGGGGTAGAAGCAACAATCCAGATCACCTAAGCACCCTATAGAGAGTAGATAGAGGTCTCACCCTCATATTAGGGTCGACCTCTGAGAAGACACAAAAGTAAGGCAAAGTATCTTCAGTCAACTAGGAGAGAAGCTACCCTCGTCTGAACTCAGGGGACAAAAGGTTATGAAAAACATAAAAAAGGCACCCAGGGGGTAGAAGAGGCATTTTAAATCTTCTAGACACCCCACGGAAGGTAGATAGAGGTCTCACCCTTATGTTAAGGTCAATCTCCAAGAAAACACGAATACAAGGCAAAGTGTCTTCAGTCGACTAAATGAGAAGAGGCTATTGTCCGAACTTGGGAGGGGGGGTAGAGGGTTGTTGAAGATCTAGAGAGGGCACCTTGGGGACAGAATAGACTCCCAAAGTCACCCAGATACCCTACAGATGGCAGATACAGACCTTACCCTCGCATCAAGGATAATCCCCAAGAAGATACTAGGCAAAATGTCTTTAGCTGGCTAAGAGAAAAGAGACCCCTTCTAAAATCTTTCTTACCTGAAGTCCTCACGAAGATACAAAAATGACATCTTAAAAGGAAGGTACAAGCATAGAGGTAGATCACGGAAGACCTTGAAAGGTTGCTCAAAGTCCACAAAGCTCAACTCCGAGAGCATGAGGCTCTTCTGACCTTGCCTATGATATGACATAACACGACCATCAAGCAAGACCGGCAAGTTCAAGATAATGTCCTAGATCTAGATAAGGACAAGGTATCAAGACCTAGTGATAAAAGAGTACCAGACAAGAGGCTAGACAAGGGAAGGCCTCCTACAAGAGAAGATCAACACAAGAGCTCAAACAATGAATGTCTTTTTAGAAGAGAGGATCAACACGTAGATCCAAAGAATTTGAGCACAAAAAAGTGAATACCCAAGAATAAGGCCAATGGCCTTTCTGAAGATAAACCAACTGAAGAATCACCTCTTGAAGAACTACCCCTTGAGAAGGATAAGAAGAAGGCAATTATAAGCTGTACACTTAAGATGGGAGCTTCTAAGAAGCTGAGGTTATATACCTTCCCTAAGATGGCTGAGGAACATAAGATAAGTCTATTTAGCATAGATGAGGAGGACAAGCTAGACTTATATGACGCTCCTCTCAGTAAAGAAGAGTACATAAAGATGTGCCTAAGGAGACGCATAGAAGACCAAAAGGATGAGAAGTTGGCACACGATAATAGTATGAGTGAAGACAACTTGAGCAACGAGGAACAAGACTTGGAGATAATAGCCACAGATAAAAATCCATTTCATGTAGCTATAAACTGTGTGGAGGTGGCCTTCTATGAAAGATCCATCATGTCAACCACCCTTGTACATTGTAACATGAATAGACGAGTGGCAGGCTATACAAGCTCAGTTAAACATGGGATTTCCTTTTCTGATCAACCACCAGAGGTTATACAAGAAAGGCAAGCCCTTGGGCTTACCTTTCGAGACTAAAAGAAAAGAGGCACAGATAGCCGATAGGGCGATCAGAGGTGTATATCTTATCATAGTATGAAGTGGTCGAATTTATCTTTGATAGCAATGGCCAAGATCTCATAAAGATTATGAAGATGATTAACCTTTATCTAGCCTCAAGCAAATTATATGATGCCAAGACCGAAGTAAAGGATCCCTTGAAGGAGATATTACCTCACTCAGAGAAGGGAAGCTGTCCCATCTTCTTCAATGAATGGCGCACAGAGGTGAAAAGATCTTTGCCTACAAGAGATGAAATAACCTTTGGCCACATAAGGGATAAAATGACTTTTATCTACAAGAGGTGAACCGGCCTTCAACTACAAGAAGTGAAACAACTTTTGTCTATAAGAGGTGAAAAGATCTTCGCCTACAAGAGGTGAAATAGCCTTTGCCTACAAGAGGTGAAATGACCTTCACCTACAAGTAGTGTAAAGACCTTCGCCTGTAAGAGGTAAAATGACTTTGGCCTACTCAAGGGGTAAATTGACCGTTGTCTACCAAAGGGTGAAACAACCTTTGTCTACGAAAAATCTGTTATGCTTATCATAGGATAAAGTAACATTTGCCTATGAAAGGTCTTTTATGCCTATCAAAGGGTAAAATAACTTTTGCCTATGATAGGTCTATTACGCCTATCAAGGGGTAAAATAATCTTTGCCTATGAAAAGCTTATTGATTTGGAACTTTAAAGAAAATTAAAGTCTACATGGTGACACTTCTCATTTTGGTAATTCAAAATGTCACTATGCGTGGGACATTGTTGGAGCATGAAAATAATTTGCCTTCCCATGGTGGTGTTATGGTAATTTTACCTTTTAAGCGTGACTACTTTTGGTACTTCTTGAAAAACTTGTCCTTGTGAAAGGTACTAAGGAGAAACTTTTCCTTCATAAAGTGACTTAAAGGAAAGGTACAAGTGACTTCATGAAGCACTTTACCTTCCCAAGGTGACTAAAGTGGATACTTTGCCTCCTTGTAGTGGGGGTCTCATGTATATGACTAAAGAAAAGGAAAAAAGACAAGTGCATGTGACTTAAGGAAGGGAGAAAAAGAAAGTGCATGTGACTTAAGGGAGAAAGTGACTTCATGAAGCACTTTGTCTCCCATGAGTGACTTCATAAAACACTTTGCCTCCCTTAAATGACTAAAGTGAAGTTTTGCCCCCTAATGGAGGGTTATGCGCATGGCTTGTGGAAAAAGGGGAAGTGACTTCCATAAGTGTTTTGTCTCCCTCAGGTGATCAAAAAGAGGTTTTACCTCTTGGAAAGAGGTTTTATGCGCATGCTTCAAGAGGGGAAGTGGTAACTTCCATAAGCACTTTTCCTCCTTTGAGTGACTAAAAGGGAATTTTAGCCTCCTTGTGGGGGTTTATGCGAGTAGCCTTTAAGGAGGAGAAAAGTGACTTCCTAAAGTACTTTGTCTTCTAAGAGTGACCAAAAAAATATTTTGCCTCCTTGGAGGAGGGTCTTTCGCGCGGCCTATGGAAGGGGAGGAGTGATTTCCCGAAGTACTTTACCTTCCAAGAGTGATTAATGTGGGTATTTCACCTTCCATAAGAGGAGGTTCATTTAGACCTTTCTTGCCTCACCTAAGGGAGATGTTAAAAACATGCCTTGCTTGAGGGAAGTGTTAAAAGCCTACATTGCCTAAAGAGGGTGTCAAAGACTTACCTTGCCTAAGGGAAGTGTTAGAGGCCTACTTCATCTAAGGGAGGTATTAAAGACTTACCTCACTTGAGGAAGTGAAAATGGCTTGCCTTGCCTAAGGGAAGTGTTAGAGACCTACCTCACCCAATGGAGATATTAAAGGCTTACCTCACTTAAGGGAGTGAAAACAGCTTGCCTTACCTAAGGGAAATGTTAAAGGCTTGCCTTGCTTAAGAGAGGTGTCGGAGGCTTACCTCGCCCAAAGGAGGTATTGGAGGCTTACCTCACCCAAGGGAGGTGTCGGAGGCTTACCTCGCCTGAAGGAGGTGTTAAGAGCTTAACTCGCCTAAGGGAGGCGTCAAGAGCTCGTTTTACCCTGAATGGGTGCTTTTACTCAAGGAGGGTACTAAGAGCTTAATTCGCCTGAAGGAGGTGTCAAGGGCCTATTTCACTCAAGATGGGTGCTTTCACTTAAGGAAGGTGTTAAGAGCTCATCTCATCCAAAATAAGTGCTTTCACCTTGGGAGGGTGCGGAGAGCCTTATGAGGATATGAAAAGCTTACTTAGCCTTAAAGAGGTTCAAAGAGCCTACTTGCATCAAAAAGGCGCAAAGAGCTAGGCAAGGTACTAGGAAGGCTATGAGACCGTGTGCGGTCAGAGGAGATAAACTCGGGCTTCGAATCCACAAGAAGAGATAAGTCTGGTGAATTAGGTAATAAGGGCAGTTCTGGCTCAAGATAAGGATAAACATCCCCGAAGATAAGCATTGGAAGAGTCTGAGTGCAAGGAGGAGATAGAGTCTCAGTGTAAGGAAGAGGTAGAGTCCGAGTGCAAGGAGGAGACGGGGTCTTTCACCTATATAAAGGATGTTCGAGGGAGACATCAAGGACATCAATCAATCAACCACACAAATCATATATCAAGCTCAAAGCTTGCTTTTTGTATCTTAGTTCTTAAGCCGGGTATTAGCGCTTAGTTAGCTAGGCATTGGAACATGGTTAGAGAAGCTTAGCTTTGGTTAGATAGTGGTGGTCGTTTGATCACGTTTGTTTTCTTTGAGCGCCGACCTTGAGACCAGCCTTCAAGCTGTATAGAGATCGTCTTCGACACCTTGTTACATTTTCCCCACGACACATATATAACCAAATCATCTTGTGCTCCCTTTCCAAGGAGTTAAGTCATTTTCTTAGGTTCTTGTCACTTGGAGAGAAGAGAAACTCATTAACTCTCATCCTCATTTCGTAACAACTCAAGCTTGAGCATTTAACGTGGAGCATTTTTGGAGAGTTTAAAGAATTTTGTTAAAGTTCTTGTAGAGTTTCAACAATAAATTTCGAAGTGGTGGTTTTTTGGTATAATGAACATTGTTAAATAATTTCTTAAAATTAAGAAAAATATATTCTAGGTAGATTTTATGTTAGAATCTTATTTCAGATTCCTAAGTAACTTAGATGGACTCCATGTGTATATTATGATTTGACTATAACTAGATAGAACTTTATCCATAATAGATGAAATAAGTTGAGTTGAAGTGAGTTTGAGTCGACACTAATAAAATATATACGTATACAATTTATCCTATCACTTAATTTTTTGTGTATGTTTTACTTTTTGTTTTCTTGCTTTAGAACACGTGTAATTCTGTTGCCCATCCATACCTACCTAAAGTAGGTAGATTTTTAACAACATCATTAAATTCAGGGCAAATTGCCCTGACTTCTTTAGTGTTTGTGTTGGAGCCAGAATAAAAATCTCTTTTTCGAGGGTTTAATTGGTTATTTACACTCCTTGGAATGACCCTCGCAAATATTTGCCCTGTTGAGAGTGACTTGTCCAATAAAGTTTACCCTCCTTGGAGTGACCCTCGCAAATATTTGCCCTGTTGAGAGTGACTTGTCCAATAAAGTTTACTCTTATTGGAGTAACCCTCGCAAATATTTGCCATGTTGAGAGTGACTTGTCCGATAAAGTTTACCCTTCTTGGAGTGATCCTCACAAATATTTGTCTTGTTGAGAGTGACTTATCCGATAAAGTTTACCCTCCTTAGAGTGACCCTCGCAAATATTTGCCCTGTTGAGTGACTTGTTGCAAGCGGATATAGGAGTTTCAGCCGAGCATAAGCTTTCAGTAAATAAAGTGTTTTCGGCTTCCTGGCAAGGCAAGGTGTTACGGCCTCTGAAAGGCAAAAGCGTATCGTCACTTTGCCTAGAGACACTTCAAGCTTCCGAAACACAAAGGATGTCATAGCCTTCGCCTAGTGACACCTGAAGCTTTCAAAAAGCGGAAGGTGTCAACACCTTGGCTAGTGACACCTAGAGCTTCTGAAAAGCGAAGAGTGTTATTGCCTTGCCTAGTGACACCTAAAGCTTCCAAAAAACGGAAGGTGTCAACACCTTGGCTAGTGACACCTAAAGCCTCCAAAATGCAAATGGTGTTATGGCCTCCGCCTGGTGATACCTAGAGCTTCCGAAATGCAAAAGGTGTCATAGCGTTTGCCTAGCGACGCCTAGAGCTTCCAAAAAGCAAAGAGTGTTAACACTTCACCTAGCGACACCTTGAAGCTCCGAAACGCAAAGGGTGTCATGGCCTTTGCCTGATAAAACCTGGAGCTTCCGAAAATCAAAGGGTGTTAACACTTTGCCTAATGATACCTAGAGGCTTTGAAGGGCGAAGGGTGTTAACACTTTGCCTAGCGACGCCTCAAGGCTCCGAAATGCGAAAGGTGTTATGACCTTCGCTTGGCAACACCTATAGCTTCCGAAAAGCAAAGGATGTTAACACTTCGCCTAATGATACCTAGAGGCTCCGAAGGGTGGAGGGTGTTAACACCTTGGCTAGTGACGTCTTAAGGCTCCGAAATGCGAAGGGTATCATAGCCTTTGCCTAGTGACACCTAAAGTTTCCGAAAAGTGAAGGGTGTCACTAGGCTTGACACTTGGAGGTTCCAGAAAGCAAAGGGTGTCATAACCTTCGCCTAGTGATACCCAGAAACTGCGGAAGGTTATTTTTGGCTAATCACATATGTTTGATGAATCGTGTCAAGAGACCGTACGCGGTCGAACTCCCAAGTTAGGAGGCGATAAACGCGAATTCCGAATTGATCAGAGAAGATAAGTCCTAGTGAACTGAGGATAAGTATTCCGTTCGGATAAAGATAACGTCATCAAGCTAGGTATTGAAAGAGTTCGAGTGCAAGTAAAAGACGGAGTATTACGCCTATAAAAAGGACGTTCGAGGAAGGCAAAAGGATCTATCAATCAATCACCAAACACAAATCAACTCAAGCTCCGGCTTTTATCGTAGTCTAGGCAGTAGTTTAGGAGTAGAAGTAGTCCGGCTCCGGCCACCCTTTGTTACTCGTAGTTAAGCCGACCTTGGGGCGAGCCTCTAGAGCCGTCACGAGATCGACCTTGACTCTCACGACCGTTTTTCACCCAACAGTTTGGAAAAAATACGATTTAATCATTACTATTTCAATAACATTTCTTTTTCGTCCTCCTAGTTTTAAAAAAATTACTTCTCAGATCCGATTAACATAATTTGCCAACCATACGTTGGATACCTGGACCTCTTCTTGCCCTATGTAGACATATGGTATCCTATTTTATGAAGCCTTTTCTTCTTCTCGGACCTCGACTGACCCCATACAAAGTTGTGGCTGATTCTGTTCAACCTAATTAAATTTTTTTTTTTGAAATGATGTATTCAAGTTCCTATATAAATGCAAAAAACAAATACAATTACATTACATATAGCATTTTGTCCGCAATTCCTCCTTCTAATTAGGAGTTCAGGTAGCTCCTTATCATAATATCCTCGTCTGAAGTGGCGCCCGGCTGCCTCAGAAACTTTATTAGTTATTACTACTTGCATATGTCGAGATGGACGAACTGCCGACACCCTAGTGGATACGCACCGGACAGCCTAGCCTTGTAATATACGGTAACCACACGAACCGCCCACGTCCTTCAAATATCGACTTGACTTTTTAGTTGACAACGACGGACAACCCATTAAATAATAATTGAGAAAAAAAAACATAGCAGCAGCAGCAATTCCATTTCTTTTCCTGAAATTAAAAATGATGTAAGAAAGGGAAAAAAAGCGTCAGAAGAAAAATGATTCCAAGCAAAAAAAAAAAAGGCAAAAAAAGAATAACCAAAAAACATAATCCAAACAAACAACAACTTTGTCTTATTTATCAACAACCTTGTCGTGCGAGCACAATCTTTTTTCTCCTTTTTTCAATTCCACAATAAATTTTCATATCGGATCCCATTGATTGTTCTTCGTTGTATTTGAAAAAAAAAACTCTCTCATTATACATCCAGGAGAACAATTTGGTAAGTATGTAACCTTTTGTGGATTTCCTTTTGGTCCTTCGGAAAATTCAAAAGGAAAAAAAAAACCTTTTTCTTGATTCTTGTTGCTTAATAATAATAATAATATGTTGTTTTTGTCTTTTTGTTTACATCAATTTTTTTTTTATCCCAGGAGTCCCTTTCCCCTCCAAATTTCATGTTGACTTTTCCCTTTTTGTCTTTACAATTTTGATCAGCGATTGGTTCATCAGTCGATTTGTATTGGGTACTTATTATTAATTTCTTGCAGTTTCTTAGAGGTCTTGGTTTCTACTTGTGGGAGGTTAAGGATGTCTATGATCCGACACGAGAGTTCTGATGGTGAGAATCCCTCTCCACTTTGTTCTTTCCTTTCATCAGATGAATATGTTCACCTATTATTTTGTTTTCTTTTCCAAATCCGATCTTCGTGTTCCCATATATTGTTAGAATTTTCATATATAACCCAAAATTATATGAGTTATCGATTTTTAAAATCTATAAATAAATCCACAATAATTGTAACCGACAATGTGATAATCTTGACACTAGGTAATTTTTCATGGAGATAAACAAATTGTTTTCATGTCGAAAAGAATGTCGTCTATTATCAAGTTGAATGAATGGTGGAACTTTGTTCTAGGCAACTCGTGAGTTATTGATTAGTATGTGAAGAAATATATTCTGTAATGTCTGTAATCCTAGCTTGGTTGCAGAATATTGTTCTTCTAGTTGTGTTGTTTTTTCTATGTCAACTTCTAACTTTAGACAAACTTTTAACATAGTATTAAAGTGAATTTCTCGTACGAGATTCGTGGCCGTGTTGTTCCCACATGAACTTTGTCTACTCATTGTCTTAAAATTTTGGGTCGGATATGCTGATTCTAATGAATACGTCCTAGTGCAGGAACACTGCCTCGCCTACATGAGCTCTTAATGGAAGACACTGGCCGGAGAAGAAAGGACAGGGCCAAATCAATGGATAATTTTCCATGTAATGTTTCCTTCTTACTGATGATTCTTCATTCTTTAGTCAACCTTTTTCGGACAGCGGATGATCTCGTTTTCTTATCATTAATCAGGTCCACAGCAGAGATTGGAGAAGCTGGTGAGTCAATCAGGCAATAAACATTGTGCAGATTGTGGATCTCCTGATCCAAAATGGGTGTAAGTTGCTGCAAAAACAAATATATTCTAGACCATAGTGACGAAATTTCTGTTCTGCAACTAACTTATGAATTGTTATTGTTGCTAAGTTATATTTAATAGCTTCATCTTGAAATCGAAGATTTATGAAGTCCCCTTCATCTTGATGATTGATAGATTCTTGCATATTGTTAGGTCCTTGAGCCATGGAGTTTTTATCTGCATCAAATGCTCTGGAGTGCACCGGAGCCTCGGAACACATGTATCAAAGGTACCGTTCCCTTTCCTCGATCCGTGACTTGTTCTATAGATACAACTTGACACCGGCCGTGTTTTTCGTGTCTGATCACGAGATTCTAAGCATCCGAATAGATCTTGTTCATTTCTCATTGTCATTCATTTCTTTTGTAACAGGTTCTGTCGATAAAGTTAGACGAATGGACCAACGAACAAGTTAACAGTTTGATAGAGTTGGGAGGAAACTGTGAAGCAAACAGAAAATATGAAGCTTGCATACCAGATAACTCGAGGAAGCCTAGACCTGATGCAACGATCGAGGAACGTGCCGAGTTCATCAGGTAACTTTACTCGATCAATCGAATCGCACAAACGGAAACCTGGCTCCGTCTAACTAGTGATCGCCTTGCTTTCCGCAGAAAAAAGTACGAGCAGCTTCAGTTCTTGGAGAATAACGAGACGTTGTGTTGCCTTTATCATCCTAGTAGATCGTCGTCTTCCTCCCAGAGTTGCTCTTCTTCTCAGGACAAGAAGCAATACGAAAAACAACCGACCAAGACCCGCATAGGACAAGCATTTCGGAACAGCTGGGGGAGAAAAGAGTTGGAGCACAAGCACGCAAAGAAGAGCAACTCTTTGGCAGGCATGGTCGAATTTGTTGGATTAATCAAAGTTAACGTAGTCAAAGGAACCAACCTAGCCGTTCGAGACATGATGACGAGTGATCCATATGTTGTTCTTTCGCTCGGTCACCAAGTGAGTCTAAGTTTCACCTTCTCATGTGACCTCTTGAGACATTCATCTTCTACTAGATAACAGATAGATGCATATGAACTTATATTTTGCAGTCGGTTCGGACCCGTGTCATAAAAAATAACCTGAACCCGGTGTGGAACGAGAGCCTGATGTTATCGATACCGGAACAAATTCCTCCACTAAAAGTGGTAAGCTACGTCGCTGATGGACGAACTATTCGCACCATTTGATGCTCTAACAGATAAATGCTTTATGATGATGATCTCTGCAGCTTGTTTACGACAAAGATACATTCTCGACCGATGACTTTATGGGGGAGGCCGAGATCGACATCCAACCGCTAGTCTCCGCTGCCAAGGCCTGCGAGAAATCTTCGGCCTCGGGGTCGACGCAACTCGGAAAGTGGGTGGCTGGCAAAGATAACACTCTAGAGAAAGACGGGATCATCTCGTTGGTAGACGGGAGAGTAAAACAGGATATCAGCCTCAGGCTGCAGAACGTCGAGAGAGGCATTCTAGAGATCGAGCTCGAATGCGTGCCACTCACTCAGTAGCAAGAAGCAGTGTTTTGGAACATGTTCAAGGGCTCGGTAACCTCTTATCTGGTCGAAAATCCGATGTCAGCTTGCGTTTAAGTGAATTAGATAATGTGGATGATTGAACTGTTTATATGTTAATTATCAGTTTAGAGGCTTCTTTGTACTTGGTAGGTAAGAGGATAGGAACCAAACACATAAACGTAAGACTCCACTACATCAGTACGCTTCATAAACTACTATAATTTTAAAGTGACTTCTTGTGGTGTGTTTTTGGCCTTATAAAAGTTGATTTTCAAGATGAACGAAGCAAATGTAGCATGAAAAATGCAACAAAGCTGCAATCTAGACACAATCTTCTCTCTCTCTCCTTACGCCACCGTGTATGCGACGGCATCATACATAGGCTTTACGAAGTCCGGAGAAAGACGTTTAGAAGCACCAAATCCTACCGAAAAATTGAAAATGATACTGTAACAATTTTGAAATTGTCTCTCGTTCTTTCAAAAATCGAAAATTTTAAGACAATAGCTAGTTATACCTTCCACACTTATAGGGTGGAAACTGCTGATTATTGAAGTTGTGTTCCAAAATAACACCCAAAAAATATATGTATACCAAGAAGAGAAAAGATAACATAAAAACTTGCACTTCAAAAAATAAAATACAATCTAAAGGAAAACTAACAATCAATCAATCCATTAGGAAACAAAAACTAATGTAACCGAAATCAAATAAACTATAAGAATATGAAAACCAATAACCAACCACAACTCATGTCCTAAAATATAGCCTAATTGCATTCCCGAGGCCCACAGTGGAATTTTCCGTGTGCACTGTTGGACGAAACAATGACGGGGACAACCCCACAATGAACAACTAGTCGACGAATGTAATTGACTTTCCCGACGATCCTCACTTCGAAGTCAACCGATCCACGTGTCAAGTCAGCAGCCAGCGATGTAACCCTCTGGCCGATCAAGGCGTTGACCGCCGAGTGGTGGGCCTCAACGGTGGTTAGTACACCGGTGTCCTGGTCAAAGGATGGGATGATGGTGCGTGAGAGGAGCTCGCCATTGTAGTAAATGGAGCTCTCTAGATCGTCGAACGTCAAGTTACTTTTGAACTCGAACCTAGCGTCCCAGTTGCCACTTATCTGCTGTGATGACGGTGAGGCTGGTTAGATTTAGGGACGTCAGGCTGACGTCAGGGTTTGAAAAGTCTAAACTAGGAGTATCAAACACACTAAACAACCACCACCACAATAGGAACGAGAGTGGCCCAGCCCAACAAACATCTTTAATCGAACTAGCCCAAGCTCAAAATTTAGGTTTTGAGTTCTGATTAATTAATTAATTGTTCTGAGAATTTTGTTAAAATTCCTTAAGAAATGATAACTTAATCAAGCAGTGTCAAATTAAACATTTGAAAAATATTTTTGTTAAATATTTGTTTTAAAAAATTGGTTACATTTTAAACGCCATATTTCCCATGCCTCTTCCATCATAGCCACATTAATAATATATGTTGCAGCAGTTTTAGGGTGAGAGAGCCCCGCAACAAGTAAAATGGAGGAGTAAAGAACGGGTGACATATCTGTCTATTAATTGTCAATTAACTTAGTGTCCTCTCTCACTTATATATGCAAAGCTTGTCGCTGATATTACAGTGGGAAAAGTACAAACAAACCCATGAAATCTAGTAATCTTGGGATATAGTTTTGTGAAAAAGATCCTTGTAACATCTATGACGAAGTGAACGATATTGTTAACATATCTTTTGATTAGCTGAAGAAAACAATAGACATCACTGTGTAGTTAGCAAGTGAATGAATCTAACCAAGATGGCCCTACTCAGAATGAATGCTTCAGTTAATTCAATACGCGAAATAGAGTTACATCTGACATTATTGATTAAAGAGAGTCACAATAACATTATAACCACTGAAACAGTAATAATAATTTTCAGGAAGATGATAAATTCATCATATAATGATCACAAGGCACACACAACTATTTTTCTGCATAAAAGTTCAAAAGGGACGAAATTAACTTCTGAAATCAGCTTCCATTGAAAAGACATCAATTTTGCTTTGACTAAAAATTGATTATGTATCACTTTCTTTTGAGGGTGATTATTGGAATTTTTAATTTGATTGAACCGTGCCTTCCTGATGAAGTGAAACTCATAACAGAAATATCAAGGGACCAGAATAAAATGAATATCCTTTACTTTTGTTATGAGACTGGAAATAAAGGAACGTAAACAATCTCGGGCACTAAAATCACATTCTTGCAGCCATGTCAAAATTCACAACATTCAGAGGCAAGGCATTTGTTCGCAGGAACACTGTCCAACTGAGACGAAAATGCCCTATGTCCAGGATAACAAAAGGCCAAAGTATAAACTACAGAACAGATTGAGATATTGGACAAGAAAAAACCACACATTTTTTCCCTTTATAATAGGTCATTTGCTCTTTGGCAAGTCCTATTACATTGTAGTAACATCACAATGGCACTAAGTATTTACATTGCAATCAAGGATAAACAAATCGAAAGCACTACATATCAACATTCCAGCGCTTCCTCGCCACGACTCCAATCGGGGATATCGGTTACCCGAACCGACAAGCCACATACAGTTACCATAAGATTCACGACTCCCGGCATACTAATGAGCAGATTCGAAACCCCGAACCACTTCTCATTGCATACATTGTTGTGCACATCCATTTTCACAACAAGAAACAACTAAACAAAAGCATCCATCTTATCACTAAGGCTAGAGAAAAACACACTTAATTTTCTTTATAACAAGGCCATTTGCTCTTTGGCAAGTCCTTTTGTAGTTACATTACATTGGCACCAAATATTTACATTGCAATCCCTCTAAATAAAATACGACAGAAAGCACTAAAAACCCAAATTCCGGCGCTTCCTTGCCACGACACCAATCCGGGATATCGGTCACCCTAACCGACGACGACGCACATACATTTACCATACCACTCACGGCTCCCGGGATCCAAACGAGCGGATTAGAACGCCGGGACCACTTATCATTACATACTTTGTGAAACAACTAAACAAAAGCAACCATCTAAATCACAAGCAGCATTCCGAGCAGCGGACTAACCCGTTCTCGTTGCAGTCGAGGCACCTCTTGAGCACGTCCTCGTCCTCGTCGTACACCTTTCTGCTCCCGCTGCAATTCCCGCACGGAACAAACCTAGCATCCCCGCAGCTCGAGCACACCACCCCCGGGTCCCTCTTTGGGAACCCCTCGAGAACTTTCGCCATCTCCCCGGTCTCGAACATCGACTTGATCACATCCGCACCTCCAATGTAACACCCACGGATAAAAACCTGGGGCAGGCTCACGTTCTTCTCCCCTAGGACCCCTTGGAGTTCCCTCTTGTAAGCAGAATCCATGGAAATGTCCCTCTCGTCCACCGAAACTCGAAACCCGCGGAAGATCATCCTCACCGCGTAGCAATCCTCGAACGTCCGCCTCACGCCGCGGAGGCTCGTGAGGTAGACAACGATCCGGTCCTCTGTCCCCGGGAGGCGGATGCCCATCGACCCGAACCCGTAGGGAAACCGCTCCGGGCCCATAGATTTCACCGATTTGAGCTTGGTTTGGGGCTCGGGTTCGGGTTTCGAAGGCGCTGCGAGCTTCGGCGGCGATTCGAAGAGGCTCCGGAGCCTCATGACCTTCCCCTTCATCGTCTCCAATGACGTTTGGAACCTGGAGGAAGAAGAAGGGGACGAGGGGAACGAAGGAGGGGTCGAAGACGGGTTCAGGGTCAACGATCGGTTGAAGAAGGAAAAGGGTTTCGTGGGTTTTCCCTGAAATTTCGTTGGGTGGTCGGAATCCGTCATTTATAGGTCAAAGTTGCTACCTTTCGATTGGATAAAGGTGCGATTTTTAGGGTTAGGGGTGGGGGAAATTAGGGTTATTGGATGAGCTTAATAGATTGGGAGAAGAAGAAGAAGAAGATGTAGATAAAATTGGTTATTTCTTCTGTTTGTTTGTTAAATGCTTTTGGGGTTTTTTTTTAAGTTTTAATGTTTGTTTTATGGTTTTAGAATTGTTGGATCAAGGAGTTATTGCTGTTGAGGATCAGAATTATGGGTATTTTGGTTGGAATTTTTTTATTGGGAGAAGAAATTGGTTGGGATTTGGCTTTCGGAAATTTTGAGGGGAAAGAGAGATGTCAATCAAATGGCCAAGAAATTAGTTGGGGGAGACGGTGTTGGAGGAGTAGATGCTAAGCAAAGGGGAAAGAAAACCGACCAGAAAGAAACTAAGCAATGACGTTGGACCGGATATAAATGTTATTATATAAAGAGTCTACATTTTTCTTCTTAAAAAAAATATTAAAACTGAACTTTTGATCAATAATTATATAAATACCAATAATTATTTTATCTATGTTAATGGAACATGAAATTTTGACATAGCATTAATTAATTGCTACATGTGAGTAAAATTGGAGGTTTATTGTAAAAAAATTTGATTCTGATTCTAAAAATTTAGAAATTTATTTTTACCAAACCATAGAATAAAATTTAAAAGTGAAGAACCTAGACTGAGAAGAACCAAACATTTGGGGTTAGGTCATATGCGAGTCAAAATGTCAAATGAGTTATAATTTAACGACACAAGATGTTACAAATATATAAAAAGTTCATAGTTTATGATGTAAAGTTTATTAAAGAATTAAGCCTAATACGAAGTATAATATTAAAATAATGTTTATTATTAAAAATATCATTTTATTGAATTTTCACACAAATATTTTTTTATTAGAATATCCACATTGATGAGTATCGCCAGATCAAACAAACAAGAAATGAAAAAATTTAAAAGGGAGGGTGTTTGGATGATTTTCTGAATTGATATTCAGAAAATATTCTATTATCAAAATGAAGTCCTTACGAAAAATTTTACCAATCTAGTGTTAAGCTTAAAACGGTCAGTGTCCGCCATTTTGCGTTTAAGGAAAACGATCACTAGTAGCCATTTTGACGACAAAACGACCACTACTGGTAATTTTCTAGCCGAAGCTGTGACTTGTTAAAAATAAATTTCAAATTTCGTACATAGCTCGATTCCAGTTCAAGCCAATTGAAAAACTACCGTGGATGACAATTTTCGCGCTAATGCAAGTAATAACTAGTAAAGATTCTATATATAAATAACAATTCAATAAGATAATATATTTCGAGGACTCCATTATGATATTAGAATATTTTTTGAACATCAATTCAGAAAATCATTGAGGTATTTGGGCAATTTTCTCCTCGCTCATGAATTTTTTTTTACTTTGTATATTAATCTAATCTTTCTGATTCGTGATACAAGATTAGTCGTTGAGATGGATATAATCAAATAATAAACACTACAATCAATAAAAATAAAAATAATTTTTTTGTCTGTTGATAAAAATATAACTATAAATTAATATTTTTAGTTTTTTATAATAGAACTCATTATTAACTTATTTTGATACATCATTTAAATTTCTATTTTTGACTACATAGTCTCTTAAATTTATGTAATTTATTTCTAATTTGGAAGCAAATTAAATAAGAAGATAAAATAGATTGAATTTGGTTGGATTGTTTATTTGATGAGAGAGAAATTAATTATTTACTTGTTGAACTGATTGATTTCGTTCACCAATAAATATCGAATTCAATAGACCAATATATTTTATCAATTTAAAATATTATCATTTTAAAATATATTACTTTACATAAATTTTACTACACTAAATTTTTTAACTTCATTTATTTTTGGATGCTATATTTGTTTTATGTTTTATTTTACTACCTTATGATTGACTAATATTTGATATTTGACACTTCAACGATACAAACAATCTTTTCTGTATTGTTAACCGCCCAGCGATTCGGGGAGAAGTTATAGTGACACTAAAATATCAAATGATTTTGATATATTGTATGAAAACTCCAATTAGTTAATTGTTGGTCTTTGATGAGAAACGATTTCGTTTACTTTGATGAATATGGAATCTTTGTCTTACTAATGTCCTTTTATTTTAATTTATACCCTTCCTTTGGTTAGTCTATAAAGGGACAATATATTATATAAGAAATATTGAAAAGGAACTGAAACCAAACTTTCTATTAAAGAGTTATGTAAAATGTATATTATTAGAAATTAAAGTCTACGAATATGAATGAACCTGCAAAGAAGAATGAGAATAAAAAAAATTTAAGATTTATAATATAATGCATGTCAGCTTTCAAGATTAGAGGTATATTATGAATATTACTCTATATAAATTTTAAAATAAATTTAGATACCTAGTTATTTCTGTGTATTTTTAACAATGGTCATCCCTATCTTTGGTTGATGCATGGACGACGGTGGGACAAGGTCGTGGCATGCGTCCAGACACCGCGTTGTACAGAAAAGTGACGCGGTACATTTTCTAATCAATTTATGTTTTTTATCATCTTTCAAATTGAAGAGACGAAGGGGTCAATTTTCCATTATTATATTTTTATTATCACGAGGTGGCCGCCGATTCAATTTGATGGGTTTTTCCTCTTAAAAAATGTTCAATACCATGGTTTTCTGGAAGACTGGAACATCAAAGAATTCATCTCTTTTAGCAGAAAAAAAAATATGCAACTTTCAGTCTTACATTATGTATTACGAACAGCACATGGTCTAATGAATGAAATAAAAAAGTTATTGTTCCAATTTAAAATAACTAGAAAATAAACAGCAATCTTGACGAATAATCCAATCTTGGCAAATTATATATTTCGATACGAGACATTCAATCGTCATTGATATAGTCCTACGACGATTCAATCATAGTGCACGGTCTCATTTTGTATGCTTGCAAGGGATTTCTAATAATAGCACTCATTAAAATCTTGGCCTTTAGATCGGATGCTGACCACGATTGGATGCTGACAAAATGAGTTAATGACTATAGCAGCATCAACGAGACAATATAGATATAACGGTACATTACAAAATTAATGACACAGTACAATGACATCAAAATATAACAATATATCAAAGTAAAAACTGATGTACCACTGTTGTTCATGCTGCTTGAATCATCCATCCTCTTAGTTTACAAATTTTTTGACATTTTTTTGCATGTTTATCGATAATAAACGTTTAGAATAATTTCGGTAAATTTCTATTATATCATAAAATTATCTCTCTCCACCTTGAGTCCCTTTTTTGGTCCGTAAAATTATAAATAATAACGTTCAAATCTTTGTCAAACTCAAATATACACGTCTATTTGGATTTGGATATGGGGTTCTTATTCGTTTGCGGTTTGATCTTCAAGTTACAAATATGTAACTAGAAATGTACAACTCGAAAGTAAACATAATAAGGTTTGGGAGCTGCACATAGCTCTAAACATGACCATTTTGTGTTGAATATTATCTCCTATTGGAAGATGCAAATGAGCAGAAGATGCAAATAGGATATATTTGTTTATAAGATAAAGATCTACTTATTTACGATCTTACAATTTTGGGTAAAATGTTAAAATTTTAATGTAGTATCAAACAAGTTTATGATCCATATATTTTTCACGACTCATGTTTAAAAGTAGGAGAGACCATGTAAAAACTGTACATACATAATGTTTTGAGTAATGTATGAAAATAACAAAAATGTTTGTTCACGATCAAAGCATTCTGAAATAGACTTAATCTGTGTAAGCTTTCATTCTTCACGAGCACATCCGCATAATAGGCGAAATGTATCTTGTAGATCGTCTAAGTCTCGCTTTGGTGCTCCAACAATACAATCAGCGATTTAACGTAGTTTAAATGGTAAATTACATCTGACCCCTTCTAATTTGACATATTTAACGCTAATTTTCCTGTCATTCGCAAATCGATTAAAAAACCCTCTCAATATAAAGAATTTATACCATTTGGCCCATGTCGTCGGAAGCAACGAATTTTTCCGGCGAGGAGGCACGAAAAATGACAAAAATATCCTTCCATAAAAAACAAAATGACTTTCAGAAGCCTCCACCTTCGCTATTCTCCCCCTCTCCTCCTCCCCCAATCCAATCAGATCCAAAATGGGCCCCACCACTGAGATCACGCTCATCTCATCGGCTACAATCACATCACATCATCTGACCGAAACGGCGCCATCGCGAGCAAATAGATATCACTAATTTCTAAATCAGCAACATGAATGGGGCTTGGATTATGAAGTAAATGGCCCGCTTCAATAGTAAACATTGAATATAAGGGAATTGGGAGAAGAACTTATGAATAAGGTAAGCAACTTCAACGAAAGAGCTGTTCTTGGCAAGCTCCACCATGATAGGGTACCCCATGTATCTAAGGATACCCTCGTCGTCATCGATGTAGGAGATGGTGAACCAGATTAGACCCGTGTTGAGGTACCCCAGGTCTTACGACTTTAACCTCTTATCCTCCTTCCCCGTAGTTATCTGAAACAACCAAAACAAAAAAATAAAAATATAATTCATTTCTTTCTCTCTCAAGGTTTAGATTTAGAGAGAGAGGGGGATCATACCTTCTTGATGTTGGTGGCCTTGACGGTGACGTCCGGGGAGACAATGATCTGGTAATTCCTATCGGTGTGCTCGTTGATGATGGTGAGTCAGCCATTGAGGTTTCCCTAGGGAGGGACAAGGGTAGAGATGGTAGCCGCATCAAGGATTGTAGAGGAGTCGTCGACGGGGAAGGCGACGAGGTAAGCTGTGAGAACGATAAGGCGCACACGAGTTAAGGAGCTAGTCATCGCGATTGCATGTTGGAATTGACTCGTGTAGGTGGAAGAGAGGAACAAGCTTTATACTCTGCTTTTTGAGTTTTTTGTACAGAAATGCAATTGGGCTATTATATATTTGGGAGGAGCACATGGAGGAGGAGGAGGAAAGGAGGAGGAGGAGAAGGGAGGAAGAGAAGGAGGCGGAAGAGGAAGGTGGAGGAGGAGGGTAGAGGAGGAGAAAAGAGGAGGAGGAGGAGGAACAAGAGAGAGAGACGTGTTTAGGCCAAGGGTATATTTGTCATTTTATGTTCTTCCTCGCTAGAGAAATACACTAGTTCTAACATGAGGGGCTGAATGGTATAATTTATCCAAATTAAGGGCGGTTTTAATCGATTTACTAATGACATGGGGTCAGCGTTAAATATACCAAACCAGAGGGGCCATATGTAATTTACCTTAAATTAAAAGTATTATGCAATTGTACTAATACAAAAACTGATTCAAATTGAATGTGTTAGCTGCAATCTTTGTTATTAAGTTCTTTTCTTAGACTATTTTCACTCATTATTCAAACATTCCAGATTTTAAATTCGAGCCTTCCTATTTTTAAAATATTTACCCATGATTCGCAACTCACAATATTTTATTATGGACATAGTTTTAAAGATTAAGAAAAAAGTACACATAAATACTTTGTATTTTGACTGTTTAAAAAAATATCGTGTAATTATTTTTTCAAATTCAGTACTTATAGTTTATTTTTGTAGACAATTTTAATCCCAGACAATTTTTAAGGGTGCCCGACTATTTGGCATTGACATGTCAGTACCACGTACTACATCAACTATTGTATCCAGGGGCAGAACCAGAAATTTTAACGAGTGAAGTCAATACCTAATTTTTTTAATTTAAATTTCTAAAATGATTAAATTTTTATGAGGTTAATTTTTAATTTAAATAGGAACATATATTAAAAATATAATAAATTATCAAATAAATATTTTTTAAGTGGGGACAATTGCTCCCATTATTATACACCTAGCTCCGTCACTGATTGTATCCTACTTGGGCAGGATGACGTAACACGAAAAATTACCACATCCTTCTCCTTCTCTTTTTTTTCCTCCTCCTCCACCTTTTCTCCTTACTCCTCCGTCCTTCTCTGGCCCCTCCTCCTCTTTTCTCTTACTCTCCTCTGCTTTCCTTCTATTCTTCCTTCTCCTCCGCCCCTCCTCCTCCTTTCTCTTCCATCTCCTCTTCCTCTCTTTCCTCCTCCTCCCTTCTCTTCCACCCCTCTTCCTCTTTTTCCTCCTTTGTCCTCCGTCCTCCTCCTCCGCCCCTCCTCCTCTTTTTCCTCCTCCTCATTCTCTTTTTCCTCCTCCTCCTCCCTCCTACTCCACCCTCCTCCTCTCTTTCCTCCTCCCTCCTCCTCCGCCCCCTCCTCCTCTCTTTCCTCCTCCCTCCTCCTCCGCCCCCTCCTCTTCTTCCTCATCCTCTCTTTCCTCCTCCTCCTTTTCCTCTACCCCTCCTCCTCTCTTACCGCCTCTTCCTCCTCCACTCCCTCCTCCTTCCTTCTCCTTTTCCTCCCGCTACGTCATCTTTACTTATAATTTCTGGAATGACAAATAGATTAGAAAATAGTTACGTAGCACTGACATGTCAATGCCAAGTGGTCGGGCACCCTTGGAAACTGTCCTGGACTATAACTATCCCTGAAAGTAAACTACATGTACTAAATTTAGAAAAAAAACTACAAGGTCTTTTTTTAAAAACAGTCAAACCATATGGTACTTATGTGTACTTTTCCTTAGAGATTTTCGAACGATATATCTATCCTCCCAAATAATTCCAAGATGTTATAAAGAAGCTACCGATATTTTGCTTTAATTGTACAAGATTTTCACCGTTGAATTGGACAGATAATCACAATTACTCCTTGTAATTGAATACACATTTTCTCTTTCAAACTAAGGATTTTATTTAGGAAAAATAAAAAAATAGACCACCTATCCTATTTATCTAAAATACACTAATCCTAACTACGCATAAGGAGGACGCCGCACATATTCTCTAAGTGGTTAAAAAGACGGCTCATGATTTGAATTAAAATCGGTCTTTTGACTTTCCATGATCTTGGGAATAGCAAGGTAAGTACGAGAAATCTCTTTGGTGTATTGGTTTCGATCCAAATTGTTTAGGATTTAGCTTCTTTTGTACCATGTTGTATAAGAGTTTGTTTGCTCTTTGATGAATTTTCATTTCAGGTGAATTTACATAATCTTTATCAATGTGGTTATTTTGAAAATTTTTATCTAGTTGCTTTGATTTGCAATTAAATATTTGGATGTAAAAATCCATGATATCCACAACTTTTTACATACCTTCATTAAAATAGATACAAATAAACTTTTAATCTTTACCCTTTGATTCCAAACATGAAAATTAAGTGAGAAATGAACTAAATTATTCGTTTTGACAGAAATAAACTCAGTATTTCTTCACGTACTTAAAAATGTAATTTACCCGTTTGTTATCGGATCTGAAATAAAGCTTAGTCATCCTCCTTTCCCGCTCCCAACCTTCTTCCTCCTCGACAACCAACTAGGGTTTTATAAAATTACAATCCCTAGGGTTTCCATAACCGTTCCCCTTCTCCATTTAAACAATGTATCACGATCCTCAGCAACATCATCTCCAGCAGCAGCAACCGCCGCCGATGGGTGGCGGCGGCGGAGGCTTCCCGCGGGGCCCACCGCCTCCGCCGATGATGCGACAAGACTCCGTTTCGTCGAATAACTTCCCACCGCCGCAGGATTACCCGCACCACCACCACCACCAGCAACAGCAGCCGCCTCCGCCTCAGCAGCAGCAACCGCACCCCCACCCGCCCGGCCCGCCTCTTCCGGTCCCCTACGACGGTAAGTTATCCTGCTTCCCACTGCTGCTTGCTGTTTTGGCTGTACTGAGAGAAAGTGAAATTAGGGAAATTTAAGTGCTAGCGGCCGAGGAAGTACGTCGAAGAGGGAGAATTTGTTGTAACTGGCGCGATAATATGGTGTTACTCTGGAATACAATAGTGCTTTCGGGTAGGTATAAAGTTCGTGTCTGTCTGCTTGTTGCAGGGTACGGGGACGGTTTCGGAGGGAAGAGAATGAGAAAGCTTACCCAAAGGAGGGCAGTTGATTATACTAGTACCGTTGTCCGCTACACGCAGGTACAACGGATTTCCAAGGAAGGGGAAAGTGTCGTTTTTTTGTCGGGAAACAAGTGCCTCGTTACTCACTTTGTGACGTGGTCGTTGTAGGTCCGTATGTGGCAGCGCAATTTGAAGGACGGGACGACGCTGCAGGCGACACCTGCGGCTGCTGTTGATGTAAGTGTCACGGAATTAAACTGAAGTGTTCGAGGCCAAATTTGTCTTTATTATGAACTGAATCTGTGATAAACCCTTCAAATTTTGATGTAGATGTTGCCACCGGTTGCTTATTCTGACAATCCATCGGTCAGCTTTACTGCAAAGTTTGTTCACACATCTCTAAACAAGAACCGGTGTTCTATAAATCAAGTTTTGGTAAGTCAAATCAACTGGTTTTCTTAGATTGATATGGATGATGATCTTACTCTGATGGTATTTTTTATTCCATTAGATGGTTGTTCTCTATTCGCTTGCTTCTTCATGGCCCTTAGAACTGTTGATTTTATAGTTATTTTGCGTCTGCATCTTTGGCCCTTATTTGTATTTTCTGAATATAAGTCTAAGAGTGATGATATGTAATTTTGCATTGTATGTGTCATTATTTTGCCGAATTCAGCTGGCAACAGAATATGTGGTTTCCGTTGTGATGGCAACAGGATTGATGAAGAGCCACTCTGCAGAAATTGTTGTTGACGTGAAGATATTTAAACCTCTCAACATATTGAAAAGAATATCTGACCATTGCTCTTTTAATTCTTAGTGGACTCCAAATGGAAGACGTCTTATTACAGGCTCCCAAAGTGGCGAATTTACCCTTTGGAATGGCCAATCATTCAACTTTGAAATGATTCTTCAGGTACGTTACTTGAAATTTATTGTAGCTTGCATGTGTAAAGACTGACATAGGGATCACTTGAAATTTTATGATACTCAGGCCCATGATCAAGCCATACGGTCCATGATATGGAGCCATAATGACAATTGGATGGTGTCTGGCGATGATGGGGGTTCAATTAAGTAATTTTTCTTGTATCTTCCGTAATTGTTTATCTTTAAAGCTTTTTATTATTATTATTATCTAATATGTAAAGTTATTCAGCTCCTTATGAGGATTCTTTTTTGCACAGGTATTGGCAAAGCAACATGAATAATGTTAAGGCTAATAAATCAGCACATAAGGAGTCTGTTCGTGGTTTAAGGTAGATAAGTGAGTGATTGGTTGCTGCTGTTGTCCGACATCTCCAATTAGATCATTTGACGATGGTTTTCTTGAACAGCTTTTGTAGAACCGATTTGAAGTTTTGTTCCTGCTCAGATGATACTACTGTTAAAGTCTGGGATTTTGCTAGGTGCCAAGAGGAGCGTTCCTTAACTGGTAATGTAGCTCACGGCCAAGCATTTGAATGAGTTAATGCTCAAATTTGGGTTTCTTTTACTTCAAGGACTAGTAGTAAATATATTGATTACAATGACGACTTCTTCGGAATTTCTTTGCTTCTGATATTGAGTGGTTATTTATTTATGCACCTCATGGTGGCTTTCCTACTTGGCTTTTTGACTAACCTGTTTATTCGAGTAATTTCTGTACAAGAACAGATAATTCAATACTAGTAACGTGCTTAAATTGGAGTTTTATGGAATTTACGCTTACTTGTTACATTAATTTGTCTGCGCGTAGTTGCATTGCAGTATTAATATTTAATAGTGGTGGATGCAACTGCTTCTACGGGGAATGCAAATATCTTTTTACGGGACCTTGTTTAGATACTATTACAATATTCCTATGGTTATAGAGTGCAATTGGGTTCCTATAGAAATACATAATTCAACCATTAAATCTCAGTGTAGAGATGCATAATCTAACTACATGTTATATCTTTTTTGAAAAAATTGTATGTTATATCTGGTTAATATGCATGAAGTAACCTGAGATCTTTTTACGTGCCATTTTGAACTCAGGCAGGCCATGGTTGGGATGTGAAAAGTGTTGATTGGCACCCGACAAAGTCTCTATTAGTTTCAGGTTTTATTTTTGAACTATATGCTTTGGTTTTTCCTTCATGTGTCTGTGATGCTTGATGCCTCTGGTTGCTCTCTTATAGGAGGCAAAGACAACCTTGTAAAACTCTGGGATGCCAAAAGTGGAAGAGAACTAAGCTCATTGTAAGTGATATGTCAAAAGTTATAATGTGCTTTATTTGTTTCACTGTTTGAACTGAGACTTTGTGCCTGCAGTCATGGGCATAAAAATACAGTGCTTGCTGTCAAGTGGAACCAAAATGGTAACTGGGTGTTAACTGCTTCAAAGGATCAAATTATCAAGGTCGGTGTTCTCTCTCTCCGTGCAAGTCCTGTGCAAGTACATGTGTTGGTTTTTGTGGTCAGAAAATCAAGGCCAGGAACAGTGTTCCTCAATATCCTTGGCAATTTTTTGCTTCTTTGCAGCTTTATGACATTCGGGCTATGAAGGAGCTTGAATCTTTCCGTGGGCACAGAAAGGATGTAACAGGTTAGAAAAACTATGACCCATCTTTGATCTTACTTTAATTCCCTTTGATAATAAGATGGAAGTTAGGAGATGGAGCATCCATAGATGCCGTAATAAGCAGACTCTTTTGGTCAAGCACTTAAAACTTAAATGGTTTCTTAGAACTGAAAAGTTTAGGGCTATATGCTCTAACTGTCTTCTGAAAAGGACTACAATCTATGTAATTCAGGTAGCTTGATGATTTGAATCTTGATGGGACTCTATCTTGTAATGGTTGCATTGTATATCTCTTTGTGCTTCTTTCTCTAATGCTACTTGGTGTTTTCTATTTCATCATTTTGGTCCAGGGGGCAGTTCTTTTGGTAGTGTTTTAGATTTTCTGGAGGAGTGTGATGTTAATAATTTAAATGTGTTCATGGTGCTTTTGCTTGATGATAAACTTCTTTCTTACTTGTCCAAGTGAAAGAACTTATTGGCATTTGGTTTAGCTTTTGTCAATAGCTTAATCATCGTGCATGAATCAAAGACTAGCATAATATTTCCTTGTACAATTCAATATGGAACATTTAATCCCAAATTGCATGTGGTGCCCCGGAAGAGAAACTTACCATGGGTTCCTATACTTCATGACAATTGACTGAGTTTTCCAACAAAAACCTTGAATATCTGTATGATGATGTGATTTCGGAGAAGTATAGGGTTTTTCTCTAATTTCCTTTATCTTGGAAAAATCTACTTTGCTCTCCGATTATATATTCTCTTCATATATATGAAAGACGGCCTGTTCCAGCCAACTAACTAATATGGAATTCAGTTGCTCTGGTTTGTGGTAAAGTATAATTGTGAAAATAGATAGAAGAATAGATATGGCTGTAATCTGCTGCACTATATTATTCATCTCATTAAGAGGTACTTATAGAATGAGAATACAAGTGAAGTGAGAAGGGAAGAAGATAGCCGTTGCAAGACAAGCAACGGCTCCTTACATCAAAGGGATATCTAGGGAACATAAACTAATCTACTTTACACATAAGCATGGGTTCTAATATAATTAACCTAGGTAAAGCCTAAAACACTAACTAGGATAAAACAACAAGTAGCACACTAACTAATAAACTAACTTAGCAAGTCATAAATTATTCAACACTCCCCCTCAAGTTGGGCTTGTGCAAATTGAACAATCCCAACTTGCTGGATAATGTTCAGCTCTGAATTGTTGAACCAATGCATCTTCTCTCCAGTGTTGTTAATATCGGTTTCGGAAAAATAGCGGAATACCAAAAAACCGATATGTGAAATATCAGATATCGTAACGGACAAATAGCGGAAGTCGAAAAATAGAGAAAATAAATATAATTTTCTATGAAATAAAACAATGTTCACATCCAAATCTAATTATTCCCCTCTTCTCTAACATAGTCATCATCCTCCTCCTCAGATAGCGAGGCATGTCCTTCCACCTCTTCAATAGAATCTTCAGAACTAAGATTTTCAAATTCTTCTTTTGATTCATCTCGGACATCAACCACTTGTTCCTTTTTTGTCCTGGATGAAGAACCATGGTCCAACCTTTTCTTTGTTACAGTTTTAGATGAAGTTCCACTAATACTAAGGCTCGGAGGTTCTTTTCTCTTTTTAGTTGTTTGCCTAGTATTTCTTGTAGGCTCTCCAACTCCTGAAGCCCTATAAACAGCTTCCCAATTAAGGGCATCCTCATCATTCTGATCATCAAACTGTCAAAGACCCTTTCCAATGTTCTAAAAGGGAAATAATCAATAAAATATTTTAAGTCCATAATAGACTAATATTTTAAGTCCTAAATAGTAGAACAAATCTATAATTTCCGATATTTTAGCTATACCGGTTATATTGATATCGCGGAAATCGGCGATATTTTGAAAGATAGCGGAAGTGTACATATCGTATCGGCTTTCGTAACGGTGACCCTAATTTCCGATACGCAATACCGCTATACCGGATATTTAACAACACTGCTTCTCTCTGATTTTGAAACCACTTTCCTCTTGGAAGACTTTGCCCCTTCGAAGCAAATTCCTCCACTTGCTTCAATACAGCTAGCTCTTCTGCAAGAGCAGCTCTCACTTGACTTTGCTTCTCATACTCCAAATGGACTTCATGCACATTCACCATGACTTCAAGCTCAGTTGCCTTTGTAGTTCTTTCAGATAATCTAGGCTCGATAATCTGACTTGAAGCTGGTGTCTTCATCATGTCTTTGTGCATTTCCTCAATCTGATTTCTGAGTTAAAAAAACTCTTCATCTTGTAGAGCATCTTCAGCTAGAAAATCTGCAGATTTTTCAACGATTTGTTCTGCTGATTTTCTAGCTTCTATTCTCTCTCTTTGCTCATCATCAGTTGAGCATCTTTAGGAGTTTCATTTCTTCTTTTCCCTTGAACCTCAAGCAATGCATTCATAAACTGAAAACAGGGTTGTAACTTGAGTTCAGGCATGTAAAGACTTCGATATTCTGAACCTGAATTGCAGCTTTTCCAGGAAGATTCACCAGAAACCACATCCTCATGGCACAACAGAGGCTGCCAAAAATAGACTTTCCCTGAGCCTCATTTGTCCCACGGAAAGCCTCCATAAACTCTTCCCTCTGCAGCCTCAGAACCAAGGAGCATCTTCATCTTCATCTTGCAGAATACCTCAGCTTGATGTTGCTGCTGAAGTTGTTGTTGATCATCTTTCCTATGTTCTTGCTGAGACTGTCCTTCTTGTTCAGCAACCTGAATTTGAAGCTGAAGTTTGAATGTCCTGGACCCTCGAGATTGCAGCTTTGCTTGGATCATTAGAGGGCGGATCAGCCCGGAACTTCCTCTTGTTCCTGCTTTCTATCTCATCAGCGGGAGCATTCTGCTCCATATGAACAGCAGTCGAGGATGATGGGATCAGCAAGCGATCTCTCTCTTGGCGATCTCTCTCTTGCTCCTTCTTCTTTTTCTTCTCCTTCTGCTTCTCCTTCTCCTTCTCCTTCTCCTTCTCCTTCTTCTTCTTCTTCTTCTTCTTCTTCTTCTTCTTCTCTTTCTGCTTCTTCTTCTTCTTCTCCTTCTGCTTCTTCTTCTTCTCCTTCTCCTTCTCCCTTTTTTTTTCTTTTTTTTCTTCTTTTCTTGTTCTTCTCTTTTTTCTCCTTCTTCTTCTTCTCCTTCTGCTTCAAATTCAGATTACTTCTCGGTCTCCTGGTTTTCTCGAACTTGCCCAGCAGATTGTTATCCCTGGTTCTCGTCCTCTCACCCTCATACACTTGAATGAGCACACCAGGCTGGTTGTATGAATAGGTAGAGAATACCTCCACATGGACAATAACCACAGTTTTCAGGAGTGAGTTTCATCATTCTCTCCCCCTGAAACTCGTCAAAGCATTCCATGTGGAGGTTGTTGTTGCTGCTGGTCCCTCAGGGCCTGAGCCTTCATGATCGTCTCCATGAGCTGGTCAACAGCGTAGCCATCGATGGCAACAACCATGTAGAGGACCTCAATGCCCTTCTTCTTCAGCTGCTGCTCATCTTATTTCAGACCTTCTGCTTCTCGTTTCTTCTTGCTGGATCACGTCCTCAAACAAGAAAGATCAGCAGAGGTCTGATTTTTTTCAATGAGGTTTACAAACTCAGGTTGGATTGAAACAAGCAGATCAAAGAACTTGTCTTGCTTAATCTCTCCTGAGTTGTAACCAAATCAGAAGTGGGAGGCCTGTAAATTTCAGGCTCAACCTCGATCTTCTTCTTTTTCTTTTCTTCCTTCTCCTTCTCCTTCTCCTCAGAGGGAGTATTCTTCAGCAGCCTTGATCTTCAAACTTGCTGGACAAAACAGCAGAGGTTTGATCTTCAAAGCTCTGATAACAGGTGACTGTTTTTTTCAGCTCTTAAACCTTGATATTCAGCAGCCTTGATCTTCAAACTTGCTGGACAATTATGTTCACAGCAGAGGTTTGATCGTCAAAGCTCTGATACTAGGTGGCTGTTTTTTCAGCTCTTGACCCCATACCTCCTTTTTTTTGAGTATCCCACAGATTTTTTTGATTGTAAACCTTGGGCTCTAAGGTACTATGGATTGGCCTAATGATCAACTGATCATAAACTTCCCACACGAAGAACTCCTCACTCTCTTTGGTGCAAGAATTCTGCCCAGAAATGAAGCCAAGAATACTCTTGGTATTCAAGGCCATTCTGGCAGCAGATAATTCTGCCCATTTAGTGGAGTGGGAGTGAACATTTAATGGGTTTTTTTGGTGTGACTCCTTGAAGGAGATGAACTTTGAGTTGCAGCAGATTGTAGGATGGTTTTTTCAGCCATGTTTGGATCTTAAGGAGGCTCTGATACCATGTGAAAATAGATAGAAAGGATAGATATGGCTGTAATCTGCTGCACTATATTATTCATCTCATTAAGAGGTACTTATAGAATGAGAATACAAGTGAAGTGAGAAGGGAAGAAGATAGCCGTTGCAAGACAAGCAACGGCTCCTTACATCAAAGGGATACCTAGGGAACATAAACTAATCTACTTTACACATAAGCATGGGTTCTAATATAATTAACCTAGGTAAAGCCTAAAGCACTAACTAGGATAAAACAACAAGTAGCACACTAACTAATAAACTAACTTAGCAAGTCAAATAATTGTACTAGAGCCTAGCGGTCACGGATCATGGAGTTGAACTTTTAGTACTCTTAGAGATGATGGACAATTTCTATAGCTGACATTATTGAATGTTGGTTAATAATCTGATTATTTGACGCGCTGTTTTGACACACATTGCTTCTGTAATTTCACGCTCAAGCCTGGACATTATTAATCTGAACTGATTAACCGAATGGAATATCAATATTGATGATCTTGTTTTATTTTATGGTGAGTGGACATTGTTTAAAGAAGGATCTGGATTTTGTTATTAGTTTGAATGACCAATATTGTTGGTTATCAAGTGAGAAGATTGCCTTTGTTAGGTCGAGTTAGAAGATTGATGGTTAAGTAATAGAGATACAAATTCGGGCATCTTATTTGGAACCACATTTTTTCCTCTAATCTGAAAATACTGACTTGAGGTTACACTCAGAATATTATTATTTCTTATCCATAAGCCATTCAATCAAGATTGTTGATTTTTTTAGGACTAGGCTGCAATGGAATTGTAAACCTTAATCATTTGGCTTCTCCACCTGTTTCTAATTTCTCTTTGTTCTTGTGGATTTATGTCAAACCCTTTTAGCATTGGCTTGGCATCCTTTCCATGAAGAGTACTTTGTTAGCGGAAGTTTTGATGGGTCAATTTTTCACTGGCTTGTCGGGTAAGTCCCTTGCATAGTTCCTTGACATACATAATGTATTTATTAGTTTTTTTAATTGAACATAATGTTCTTGAAACTTTTAGATTCTCCTCTCTTCAAACTTTAGTTTTCTTTTGAAAGTCTTTCAAACTTCATTTCTAATTATTTTCTCATTTCAGATTATAAGTCTTGGATTTTTTAGGATTTTAGATTGGGTTCTGTTTACATATTGTGCACTACCATCGATTATAAGCGAACTATTGATCTTTTTATTATAGTTCTTGATTTTTGAATTTGTTTTTTTCTTGATGCAAGTGTCAGTTGAATGCATTGCACATCCTCAATGCACTACATCATTTGACATTGCCAGAAACGTTGGCTTTGACTGAGGATTGTTAAAAGCATACATTTCTTGGTTTCTTTGCTCAACTAAATTGCATTACTACTTTATCCTTTGACTTATATCCCTTTCCTTTCCTTCCCTATTATATATAGACCTCTGTTTCACTCTTTTGTCACCAAGTATCTTTGCAGAATATTGTTGTTGAGTTATCTTTGTTAGAAGATCACCCAACAGCAAGTGTTTTTCACTCCAATTGGTGCTATCTTCTTGTATTTGTTAGCCTAGGTTTGCTGCCTCTGCTTACTATACCCAGCCATGTGCTCTTCTCTCTTTCTTCGCTGTCTGCATTAAGAATGGATATAAAATGTCAATGGCTCTTTGTTTGTGTCATTGATAGTTATTTTGTTTGCAGGCATGAAGATCCCCAGATTGAAGCTGTGGGTGCTCACGATAATAGTGTTTGGGATCTTGCTTGGCATCCTGTTGGTTACCTTCTTTGCAGGTGAACTCCAAAATCTTCTATTCTAGTTTCACTATCAAGATGTAATGATTAGTGAGATGTTGAAGCAAAAGATATGCTTTAGAGTCTTCTATTCTTTCTTATGGTTTTTTTGCATCCTCACTTTCTTGACCGCTTCTCGGGAACAGTCAATTTAGAAAGATGTCATGATTGGCCTTTGGGCTACATAATCTGGTTTGTTGTTAGTGAGCCGTTGACTGGCTGACAAACCTGATAGGAGAGATTGCATGCAGTTCTTGCCGTGATATCATAATGGTAAAGGGAATTTAAGCAGGTGTCATTTCACTGTAGTTTAAAATTTGTTATGCACACACTGAACTGCAACATTTTCTAACGCGTGATAAACAAAATTCACTTGTTCTGGACTCACATTTGAAGGCATTATTCTTTTAGTTTCCTGGTCTCCATTCTGTTAATGCTCATTTCTTAATGCACAATGATCTTTACATTTCCCTGATGTGAGGATACCAGCTGATAATCATCGACTAAGTACCAGTATTGTCTTCTGCAGTGGGAGCAATGATCACACAACCAAATTTTGGTGCAGAAATAGGCCAGGGGATACTGGACGGGATAAATTTAACATGGGTCAAAGCCAAGGTTACCTCGACTCTCCTTGACTGAATTAATTGCTTCACTTATCATTAGGCTTTTATCACAGGAACTTTGAAGTGCTTGATGGAAATGTTAAACTCGGCAATTTGGTTGTAATTGAGAAACTCTGCTGCAGGTTATGGTGAGCAACATCCTGCTTATGGTGGTCGTTTATCTGGTAGCTATCCTGTTCCGGATTCACCAGCGCCACCTGGACCATTTCCTCCTGGATTGACCCGAAATGAAGGAACCATTCCTGGCATTGGAGCTGCAATGCCTTTGACAGTTCCCTCTCTTGAAGCATCTCAGGTGGATCTGAAGCAGCCTCTTCAGATGTCAGGGTCTTTGGGTGCTCCTCCTCTGCCGCCTGGTCCTCACCCCTCTCTCTTGGCAACAAATCCTCAACAAGTATATCAACAGATGTCACAACAGCAACACCATGGACTGCCTCAACAAATGTCCAATTTGCCGGTCCCGCCCAATATGCAACAACTGCAGCCTCCATCTCACTTTCAGCATCCTCATCTTTCTCGACCTCCCCCCCAGATGCCGCCTCATGGCATGCCAATGCCTGGTCCAATGGTATGCTTAAAAGTTTCTGGGTCTTCATCAGTTGATTATTGTTGCAATCTTAAATAATACATGGTTCTTTAGAAAGCTCTTGGTTAGCGCATGTTTACTGTTCTTTAAGTTACTGCTCATGCAGCTTTAGTCATGCTCACCATATGGAGTAGTGACGAGATTTCACGACCCCCTTGTCTTACTTTGTGCTTTGCGCCTCTTAGGGGGTTCAAGGGAACATGAATCAGATGGTGCCTCCATTACCACAAGGCCATTTTAGGGGCATGAATCCAGGGCAGTCCGGATCGCTACCTACAAGTGGTGCCCCTCCAGCTGGAGGGTTTCCGAATGGAATGCCAAATGTATCTGGGTCTCAAATGTATCAGCAGGGTGCTCCATTTAACCGCCCGCCAGGTGGACAATTGCCAATGATGCCAGGATTTAACCACTTCCAGGTAAACTGGGAATAATTTGCTCATTTCGTGGAGAACTTCTCAGCCTATTATCATATCAAACTCTCTAGAACTTACCGTATGTATCACAAAACTACCAAGGACTCTGCCTCCTCATCAAACCCAATGAATACTTGCTAAAACATCCTTGATTGAGAATCTATATCCTGCTTAGGTTGATTGTACTGTGTTTGGCGGCAATTAGCCTTCACCAAGGTTCTGTTTATGAGGACAACCAATTCATAATGCATTTTCTTAGAAGAGCAAGCAAGTCATGACAATGAAATAGTCCTTATGGATGGCCATTAGCATGATGCATGATAACAATTTTCTTGACGGAGAGTACTTTTATTGCTTGCCTACCTAATCGATTCAAAACTTATTATCTGACATGATGCGTTTATCGCAGTCTGGGAATCAGCCTGGTATGCCTCCAACTTTCCCACCAGGTCCGCCCCAGCACTCGCAGCAACCGTAGTGGTACTTCCTCCGTGGTGTTTATTA